>APFE030121313.1:114846-204631 GCA_000404065.3 Pinus taeda
GTCATCTCCCTAATTGAAAATTTTCCAAGAGAGACCGGAGAGAGCCTTCTCCTGCCCCGTAGGGCTAGCTACAAGGCTAAATGGTTTGATGTTGCCTTGAGGTTTGCCTTTCTCAGCCTGAGGTGAAATTTCAAGCGCTAACAGAAGGAAGGTGTATGTCCAAGATGTGTTGAAGGAAAGCTCAAAAGGGGACCATTCTCCTCAAGCCAAAGCAAGACCTACGATATATTACAACTGGTTCACTCAGACATATCTGGTATGATTCCTATGAACTCCTTGGGAGGATATTCATATTACCTTACTTTTATAGGTGAATATTCTCGAAAGACTTGGATATACTTCTTGAAAAAGAAGGATGAAGTTTTCTCTTGGTTTCGACACTTCAAAGCCTTGATCGAGAATCAAACCGAAAAGAAGATGAAGATCTTAAGGACTGATAATGGGATTGAATATGAATCTAACGAGTTTCATGACTTTTGTAAAGAGGTTGGCATCAAGAGGGAGACTACTACACTATATACTCCTCAACAGAATGGTGTGGTGGAAAGGAAGAACCGTATGATTGTGGAAGCTCTCTGTGCCATGCTTCATGATCAAAGACTTCCAAAGTTTCTATGGGCCGAAGCTGCAAACATCGCCGTATATGTACAAAATCGATGCCCTCATCAAGCATTGGGTTCCAAGACTCCTGAAGAAATGTTCACCGGTAAGAAACCTGACGTATCTCATTTTATAATTTTTAGAAGCCCTGTATATTTTCATGTGCCAAAAGAGAAAATGAATAAATTGGGTGCATCTGGAAAGAAAGGAATTTTCGTGGGCTATGGTGAAAATACTAAGGGCTATAGAATCTATGTATCGAGTCAAAGGGAAGTTGTGATTAGTCATGAGGTCACCTTTGACGAAGATATGGCTCTCAGCAAGGCGAACAATCTTCTGACTTTGAGGAGCTCTCAAGAAGCTGACACCAGGGAACTGAAAGAAAAGGATGATGAAACAATACCTGATGTGGAAGAACTCATGGGTCCTATTGATCCGCTTGAGCCTTCCTCTTCTACGAAGAGGCCCTCTTGGCTTAGGGGGCTACTCAATGATACTGAAGGACACACTGCACCCTCAGGAACCTTCCGTGAAAGCAAGAAACCCAACAGGTATCAGGGATACCTGACCTTCATGAGCACGATCATAAAAATGAGCCTTCATCATTCTTAGATGCCGTCAAGCATCAAGTATGGAAGGATGCTATGACCGAAGAATATGAGTCTATTATGAAGAATGATGTCTGGGAAGTAGTTCTGAGACCCTTTGACAAGACAATTGTCACTTCTAAAAAGCTTTACAAGATAAAGCATGCAGCAGATGGAAGTACGGAAAAATATCAGGCTCATTTGGTCGCTCATGGCTTCTCCTAACATGGCAGAATAGAACAGAACAAGGCAAAATAGAACAGGGTAGAACAAAATAGAGCAAAGTAGGAAGAATAGAGCAGAGCAGATCAGAACAGGGCAGAACAGAACAGAGTAGAATAGGCATAATAGAGTAGAGCAGAGCAGGGGTCAATCTGTATAGGGCAGTGCATTTGATGGATGAATAGTAGCGACCGACATATGAATTACAGATGGAGTTCTCCCTAGTTTAGAGGGAGTGTTAAAATTGGAAATTAGGCCCAAACTCCATGTGGGTCATCTTATTCATGGATGATAATACTTTTGTTAGATTCCTCTTGTCAACAGGTGAAGTATTGATCTAAAGATCATCTGACTCCGATAAGTATTTATGGAGATATGAATTTATTTTGATTATGGAATAATTATCAAGCCAACCATTAATTCATGTAGGCTCAGAAGCCTAACAGTCCCATCTATTCAATCATCAACATTTGTGTATAAATACAGGAGGACTTTTCATCATTTTCACTCACTCATCTCATCACATCTCTCTCTCTCTCCTGCACAGAAAAGAGGCTCTTCTCCTACTGCAGAAAGAGACTCTTCTCTCACACGTGTCGAAGGAAGACATAGAATTTAGGGCTGCAACTACAGATCAGGAGTTTGACCAGCATTGATCATCAGACTCTCTCTCAAAAATGTGTTGTAGATGGAACTGACTCTCCTCTGAAGGCCACATTTTTTGGTGAAGGAATCAAGCTGATCCGACGATTGGTTTGTAAGATATTGTCTGCCCTAGTTTGGCTGATCTAGGGTTTGCTGCTACTGATGTAAATCAGATATATGTACTATTTCTCTATGCCAAATTATTGAAGATAAAGGAAGATTTGATCAAAGGGTTTCCCCACATTGGGGTTTGTCCCTGGCTAGCTGCCACATCTTGTGTCTCTTGTCTTGGCTTGTTTTCTGTTGATAGTTTAATGTTCTATCTGCACTTTACTTTATGTACATGTGATTGCTAATCTGTTGATAATAATAAGAAAGATAAGTAAATTTCTCTAAGCATAGAACATACCATAACTTAACGACACACCCATGGTCTGTGGACCATGGGATTGTATAAATAGAGCAAGGCTCTAAGTGTAAAAGGGAGAGATAGAACTAAGAGAATAGGAGCATGAGAAGGCTAAGTGATTAAGCTGAAGTATAAAGTGTGTCTATGGCTCATAGAGTACGAGAAGGCTCTGCAACTGAGTGAGCAGAGGCCTACTAGTCTGCAGCTGAGTGTGCAGAACCCTGCAGCTGAGTGTGCAGGGTGGGTCGAGTCTATAACCGACGGAAAATCAACAAAGAGAAGTTTGGTTATAATTCTGTGTATTGATTCTTGGTTTAATGCATGATTGAAATTTTTCAAATATACTGTTTATTTACTATGCAATCCTATATGAATGTTTTGTATTGTTAAGTATAACGTAAGACATTTAAGTAAAGAAAAGGCACTTAAATAATACTGGAAGATAAATAAGGTCTCGGGTAATAGCATAGAGTGCGACACAACCCCTAGTTAGGGCTGCGTGAAGGGAGGTTATCAGGCTGTGAGGAACGGAAGGTGCATGAAGGAACAAACAAAGGATCGGTCAATCTCATCAGACATCTCCATGGTGCAGAAACCTAGTTCTAGCATCCTCCCATAATACTTCAAGTGAGACGTCAGTCCATACTCCGCAGACTGTTGCCAAAAGGGCCAGTAGTATCGGGATTTGTTTGGCTAATTAACTCCGAACCTGGATTAGGCCCCAACAAGCCAACAAATGGTTCCATTGCCAGGACTAGGATCTACATAAGATGTTTGATGTCGTATCATTGGAATCCGACCAAGAAAGAAATTGAAGAGTAGTTGGACAGAAAGATTCATGAGTTCGCGGCGCAGGAAAACATGAATCCATGACTATCAAAGGAAGAGTGGTTAGATTGCTACTTGTATATGAATATCCATGAAATTTTCTTTGCATCCTTCCCTACTGAGATGTACGAGTGGATTGTGAAGCTAGCAGATAGCGAAGGAAGGTGTAAACTTGACAAACCTATTTTGTGGACTCCAAATTGGTGTGCAGACTGGAAGCATCAGAAGATAAGATCGCGCGCGCTCTCGATCACTGGCTGGGTTGAATCATAGGAGGATTCGTCACTGAATTTGGGGTAGATACTTCACTAAGCTATAGCGAGGCAGAATGATGCTTCCTCAAGGGACCACGAGGTAAGTAAATTAAATATTTGAACACTTGGATTAAAATGCTACTGTGTGAAAAGTGGGTTATGCGAATAAATTGATATTTGGGGTTACACAGAGTGGGAGAATCTACAGAAATGAAGGTAGCACAAAACTAGAAACTAACCCCTTGATATCACCTTCGCGAGGGCGTGAAGAAGAGCTCGTGAAGGTTTCGCTAGGAAGTGTGATCAACCTGATAAGGCAGAGAATTCCGCGCATACCACCCCCACCCACACCACCACCAGTTTCACCATCTTCACCCCTAACTTTGCCCATACCACCTCCGCCACCATTGCGAAGCAGTATGGCTAGCGCGATAAAGCTACCAGTGTTCAAGGGAGTAGGGAATGAAGATTCGGACCAGTTTTGGTTCGTGATAAAAGCGGTATGGGAAGAACATGGTGTCTCAGACAACAATATAAGGGAGGAAACGTTGATCAGTGCTTTGCAGGATCTCACTTGACTTGGTACATTAAGCGTTCCAATGACAATCTAAATGTAGGGATAGCAGATATCTAGACTGCGCTAAAAAAATAATTTAGCAGGCCAAAGTCGAAGGCACAGTCGATCAATAGATTCAAGGAAATCTCAATGCTACCAGGCGAAACCCTGTGGGAGTTGGATCAAAGACTGAATTGCACAATTCGCAAAGTGAACATGACCTTAACATATGGGCAACACTGTGAATGGTTTGTAGCCTAATTAACACCACGTCTATGGAATGTGCTGTCGCAAAAAAGGCTAACCACTCAGACTAAGTCTTTGGAGGTTGCGATGAGATTGCATGAGACTCCGATACAAGATCCTAACCTGGGAGTCCAGCAGATTCATGTGCAATTGAAAAACTTGTGCCTTGAGATGCAAAGTTTGAAACAAGACAGGATGACTCGTCCAGAAGTGTGTGACGAGGTATGGTGCATAAAGTTCAAGGGACAGGGGCATGACAAGGACCATTGCTCAGTGTTCACGAATTATCTTGCGGGAGGAGGACCAATGCCATTGAGACCGTAGGCACAAGTAGCACCAAGTGCAGTGCCTACATTGTGGTGCACAATTTGTTAGATAAGAGGGAAGCATGCTACAGGTAGCTGCCATCTATTACAGAAGTATACGCAGAATTCCCAGCTGTTGTTCTGTAATTTCTGCAGGTCAGTAGGACATGATAAGCGCACCTGTAGAAGTTATGAAATGATGATGGATCAGACTCCTACCTACAGAGTCCAGGCCAAAACACGACCCTCGATCAAAATACAGGAATGGCACACACTGGATTTCAGGGGTGCAGACAAGGCCGAGGTGGAATAGGACCAGGAAGAGGTTGTGGACAACTGATATGTTACAATTGCGGAGGACCAGGGCATTATGCCTGTGATTGTACAAATCCAATAAGACCATCAAGCTTATATTGTACGTAGTTTGATCATGAGATAGAGGACTTTCCAACACTGATAGCGAGGTTGCGTGATAAATGAGAACTCCAACCTCCCTTGAATTAGAGCCTACAAATGATGAGGTCTGAGCCGTGCAAGGAAGACCCTAATGTAAATATTGTGCTCTAAAGTGGTATTATGACAAGGGATGACAAAGGTAAGTAGCCTGAAGAAAGTACCTGGGTTTGCAAGGCTCGAACGAAGGAACCAGAATTTGATTTGGAGCACGCTAAGGAGACCTTCATGGAAGCTAAGAGGAGCTTCGCTTATGCCTCCACTTTAGGAAGTAAAGACAGACTAAAGCCAGAAATGGACCCATTGATGCTCACTACATTCTTGGAGACATGCATGAAGCCATTGTGCGACAACAAGGCTGTAAAGGGGCTGCAAGAACTCATAACTAGATGCACTGGGACCATGCCAGGAGAACTGCGTGTAGTCCGGAAGCTCGGGAAGCACACAACATGAATAGGAAGGAAGATGAGATTGACCGCACAGATCGGGGAATATGAGATGGACCAAGTGATTCCGGATCTAGGATTGTACGTGAACGTCCTGCCAAAGTAGACATGAGAGCACATGGGCAGGCTTGCGCTGCAATGGTTTCCTATCCAACTGCGCATGGCGAACCAACAAAAGATCCTACCTATGGGAAGATTGTAGGGAATCACAGTAGACATAAAAGGAGCGAGCACATTAGTAGATTTCAAAGTGACAGAGATTATGGATGACAACAATCCCTATCCCACACTATTGGGAATAGATTGGGCCACTGACATGAATGGAGTAATAAATCTAAAGAAGCGCAAGATGATCTTTGAGAAAAAGTCACTGCGCGTAGTGGTAACTTTAGACCCTGCAGAAGGATTGCACTACAAAGAACCAGTGCGTGACAACAACAATGATGATGATCTGGGCTGCATCTACAAGATAACTGCGTGGGAGAAAGATTGGGTAAATCCAATTGGGGATGGTTGAATCTCTTGGGAGCGCAAAAGCTCCTGCACCTTAGATTCTGACGAGGAGATATAACGATGGCAGAACCGGTTGCACGAGGTAACCACGCTCAACTGTAACATGATGACAAGGTCACTGCGCTACGTAGCAATAGAGGTAAGGGACATGCCTATGTATAGTGGTTTAAGCAAGGTAGATGACTTCCTAAACAAATTTGAAAGAGAAGTACCAGAATAACAATGTTTCGACACTCTAAAATGGGTACTGCACGCTATGCCCGCAAGATGGTGGGGTACGTACCAAAGAAGTTTTGAGGACTGGCATGAATGTAGAAGGATGATTCTCATGTGGCTTGGGAAGCCTCAGGTGCAATTGAAAGATAAGTATGACAGATGAACTGACCTGCACACCCACCTATCCAAGTAGATACAAGCATATGGTGCGAAACCTGCAGGAATGCACACAATACTCGCGGCAAGAGATACGAGCGGTAAACAGGTGCGGGCAAGGCAATGGCACGAATGATCTCTTCGGTTGGAACCACAAAGTATGGAAAGACCAATTGCGTAGAAGAATATCCATGTATAAGGATTTAGAAAAGTACCTGACGCGTTGAACGAGGTCCACCATGTGAAGCGGACTAACTGGGACTTGCGCGTATCAATGATTCTCTGGGCTTATAGGACCACGTGCAAAAACCTGACTGTGGAGGCACCGCCAAGGTTGAAGTATGAAGCAACCGGAGTAAGCCCTATAGTACTTGTGGAACTTAGACTATGCCCGAAAGCACCAATAGATATGGCAGTTTGCGGGATCTTGGAAGTAGAAATCCAAGAGGGAAATCTTAGACTCCAAGAACTTGAAGAAGAAAGGCTACGATTAAGGAAGAAAAGCACTCTGGTGGACATGGAAGTCAAGAATATGGAGGACGAGATCAAGGAAGATTTTCTTGTCAAAAAGACCAGGGTGGAAAGGTCGGATGTGTAAGATTTCCAGGACAGGTTTAAGGGCTATTGCCGTGAATTGATTCGTCTAATGCCTTGGCTTGGACCACACATTGCTAAGCATAGTGACCAGGGTAGCATGTTGCAAATGGTAAAGTGCGCGATGCCGACCGTAATAATAAAAGTTGGGGATTCTCTAGGAAACATTATGGATGATAGGATGAAACTTTTCACGGGTGGTGCGACCACCTGACTAGCCAAAGGAAAGATAGTCTTAGCACTCGAGGCAGTTGAAAGGAAGCATGGGACTATAAACTATTCTACCTGGGAGTTGCACAATGTTGGATCTGCGCACAGAAGCAAAGAGTCACAAGGTCCATGACCGTGCACGGGGGGCTGTGCTGCCACACAATTTGGCCAGGAAGTGACCATTGAAGTCGCTTTTCATGATGGGTTACTCGACTTGAGACCAAATGGAGCGGGCGACAGGCATTTAAGATGTGATTTATGGGCAAGATATGGGAAAATATACCGCAAGGGAGCATTAATGAACCAGATTTTGGGAGAGCAGTCAAATTCGAATTCAAAAAGTGCTATAAATTACAAAGGGCTGCCCAGTAAACAACACTTGGTCATTTGTGAATTGAGCTATTGAACAGAACCCTGATTGTTGAGTATCGAGTGTTGATTAAGCCCCTTAGTTTGTGAGTGATAGATTTCTGCACAGATACAATGGCAACAGCTAAGGATGTTATGATAACATAAATAACTGCCAAGGAGGCCATGCAGGACCTGATTGTGGGGGATGCTTCGGAAGGTGCTAGGATTATGGCAGAAACCCCGAAATCACCATGCACGCTAAGACCCAAGAAGGACAAACAAGCAATGGTTCCCGTATGTGCGTCCCCGTGGAACTCACTGCACACCAAGTTGTCAATGGAGGAGAAGGGGAAGCCGTCACCATAGAGTTTGATGAATAAGAAGAAGATCTGGAGGACCTTATCATTGCAGAGGATGAGGTTGAAGGCATGGAGGAGGAAACTTAGCCCACGCACCCCATGAAAAAATTGCCTGCCTATGTCCCCCCGTGAAAAGGGAAGGAAAAAGTGCCCAAGGACCTGGATGAGACCAAGAGCTCGCTCCAGACCCCTCTCCTCCTAGATAACCTTATGTTTGAGGGCACGCACCTGGGACGTGTGTAGAGCCTGAAATTCAAAGATTGGGACCTCGCTGACCATGAGAAGTTCCCTCACCTTGAGACCAGGAACATTATGAAGCTGAAGCAGAACACTGCGGTGGGGGTTACAGAGCTAGATCCATAAAAGTGGTTGCGTGGAGTGGAAAAGGTTGGGCTACTGAATTTGCTATGGGTGCCGCATTTCCACCGTGCCCTAATAAACATTTTTGTCATCAGGCAACTTCTCTACCTAGTGCATGATCGGTGATTGTGGCTGGAGGAGCCCATCCCCATCACGGAAAACTTGATTCACCACATCTCCTGGCTTCCATGCAAAAGAGAGGACCCCGCAGACACCTCGGAAGGGAAGGGTAGTGACTTGGCCATCGCAGAGGCCATGAAGAAAACGTACAAGCTAGAAAAGAGAAAGAGGGGCTATGCCATCTCCAGAATCAAGGAGAAAGAATTACACGTGGCGACCCAAATCTTGGCAGGAAAGGTCATGCGCAAGTGCTGTGCGGATGAGGTACCAGCGCCGGTGGTAGCACTGGCCATGCAGTGCTTGGAGGGGGTCCAGTTTAACTGGTCCAAGTTCCTCTGCAAGGAGTTTTTAGAAAATTGCCGCGAAGCTCAGGAACAGGGAAAAATGTTCCACTATGCATGGCTTCTGCTATCCATAGTGTTCGTGGCCGGGGGATTACTAGAGGATAATCAATTCCCCATAATTGATAGGGACCTGCCAGAGGCCACAAAGTACAATTCACTCTTGGCCACAAAGGATGCTAAGAGGATCCGCGACAGTGAAATCTTTTGGGTGATCATGGAGATGAGCCTCATAATGGGGATAAACCATAAGTTGTGATTGTCACCCACTGTTTACAATAGTTTGCAGAGTTTTGCAGAATTCAAAGGGGACATGCATAATATTTATATAAGAGTGCGCATGGACTCGACTAAACAGTGGACAAAGCTACCCTTCATAGCCACAGATGATGTCATTTTCAATGTATTGGAGGCATGGCCATCGGAGTGGCATACCCCAGACATCACAGAGATTGAGAAGTCAGTGACACAAAGAAAGAAATACGAGGACAAGATGCGCATTGCACAGTTGGAAAAAAAGTGAAGGAAGGAAGCAGCGGCCGCAGAAGTACGGGCAACACAAGATGCTGCACAAAAAGCAACTAAGTAGGAAAAGGCTGCAACAGCAGCCACAACACAGGAGGTAGCTGCGAAGGCGGGCGAGGGCTGAATGACACCTTCACAGGGGCAGGAAGCAGCGAAAGCAGAGACAGAAGAGGGAGGCATGGATCCACAAACCACACCAATGTAGTTGAATCGCAAACACCCAACAGAGCAGGCAGGGCCACGTAAGAAGGTCAAGGCATCGAAGTTGTACATTGACCCGATCACCCTAACCGAGGGTGATCTGCATGGTATCAGGAAAAATAGTGCATGATGTCACCTCTGATGCTCTCCAAGATTTCATGTAGGAGAACCAGATTGTGTTGCAGGCCCTCAGAGCGCAGTTGTAGCAATTATAGGCATGCCCTCCTCAGGTTGGTACCACTTCGACCAGCCTCGCAGTCGGCTCCACGGAAGCAGAGCATATGTTGCATGCGCGGATGACAAATACCATAGTGCTGCTGGAAGGGGCACTAGTGACAACAAATGAGGCCGATAGGCCTTTGGTTAGTGCGCTGAAAGGTCTCAGTATCAATATAGCTGCACTCCCGCAAGAGACCTTATATGCGTTGCAGGATGGGATTATTGCAGAGCTACGAGCTAGGGAGAGCCGCATGATCCAAGTGCTCAGTGAGCAGAAAATAAATATGGAACAACTCAGCTTGCAGTGAGACGAAGTGGCTTCACAGAATCAATAGATGGTACAGGTGATAGATGATGCTTGCCAAAGTTTCCCGGAGCTGGCCATCCCAGTAGACATGCCAACAGAGGCGCGGATCCATAGGTTAGCAGCAAGGGTCTACGAGGCGAGGGAAGAAATGAAAAAGGTTTAGCTAGAGCTAAACCTTTAAATCGCCGAGCTGCAGTTAAAGGAGTAGCTGTCCATCCCCCCAGAAGTCATAGAATAGCGCGCTAGTGCTATCACAACAAGATTGGAGGAAATTGGCAGTGCAGTATGAGACTGCACCAGTATGTTGGCAGAATCATTTGAGGTCCCCACAGATTTGTAGGAGGACCCCAACATGCAGCGCTTAGAGACAGAGGCGCGAGAACTCCAACAACAGTACGACAACGTCAAAGGAACTGTGCAGATGGAAACCCTCACTCAGAGGCTCGTGTGGATGCAGTAGGCTAAAGCGCTGAAAGAGCAGGTGGATGCGGCACGACACAAGGAAGCAGTCCTAAAGGCATGCGTCCAACCTTGGATCGATGAGGCCTTCACAATCACAGTAGATATTGAAGGTAAGCTCACACAAATGTAGGGGATGCACACATTGATGTAGAGAAGCACTCCTGACAGAGAGGTCTCGGAACAACGAATGCAGTAGATCCAGCAAGGAGCAGCTCAGTGTGCTACTGACCTTGCCACAGTTCGAGAACAGTTGGAGGGAATTTGTGCAAATATCTCTGCACCAATAGAGTGACTCGAGGGAAAGTCACAATGTTTGTGTTGGGGGCCTATTGGGCATGGAATCCCCCCAAGGCATGATTTGGGGCTCAAAGCCCAAGTTTTGACCGAATTTTGTTGTAAAAGCTCCGTGAATTACAGGCGTGGGGCACAAAAGTATGATATAGTCATAGGGTTGTCCACCCTAGTTTTGTAATGTAAAGTCAGCTGGATAGACCTACCCATGGTCCACGGACCATGGGATTGTATAAATAGTGTGAGGCTCTAAGTGTAAAAGGGAGAGATAGAACTAAGAGAATAGGAGCATGAGAAGGCTAAGTGATTGAGCTGATGTGTAAAGTGTGTCTATGGGTCGTAGAGTAGGAGAAGGCTCTACAGTTGAGTGCGCAGAGGCCTAGTAGTCCGCAGCTGAGTGCGCGGACCCTTGCAGCTAAGTGCGCAGGGTGAGTCGAGTATGTAACCCATGGAAAATCAATAAAGGGAAATTTGGTTATAATTCTGTGTATTTGTTCTTGGTTAATGCATGTTTGAATATTTGCAAATATACTCTTTATTTACTACGTGATCCTATATGAATGTTTTGTATTGTTAAGTATAACATAAGACATTTAAGTAAATAAAAGGCACTTAAATAATATTGTAAGATAAATAAGGTCTTAGATAATAGTGCAGAGCGCAGCACAACCCCAGGTTAGGGTTGCACGAAGGCAGGGTATCAAGCCACGAGGAACGAAAGGTGTGCGAAGCCGCCTATGCAAAGGAACAAACAAAGGATCAATTGATCTCATTAGGAATCTCCACGGTGTGGAAATCCGGTTCTAGCACCCTCCCATACTACTTTGGGTGAGACCTCATTCCACACTCCGCGGCCTATTGTTGAAAGGGCCAGTAGTACCGATATTTGTTTGGCTAATTAACTCTGAATTTGGGTTAGGCTCCAACAAGCCAACACTTTCAAGGTGAACGATTTGGTTTTTCTCTATGATAGTAAGTTCACAGAGTTTCTTGGCAAGTTCTAAATTCACTGGTTGGGCATGTTATCACTCCAAAATTTCTTTTTAGTTATTGATAAAGAAATGATAGAGGTAACCACAAACCTACTTTCGTGATTTGGATCTAGCCTTCCTAATGCGCAAAGAGGGCTCTCTCTTTATGTTTTAACTTTGTTTACTTAATTGATTTTAGGCTAGTTATGTTTGTACTTGGGTATTGATTTTGATTTGGTGGTGGGATCACTTAGATGGATAGAGGGTTATATTTTACCATTGGGTCAAATCTCAAGAAAACATGACTGGATCAAGTTCTAAAAATAGTGTCTACAGGGAAAGGTAGATGAGTTATTTCAAATCTTAAGGCTGGATGGTGAAGTTGGTTTCCATTAGATCCAAAGAGAAATTAAGGGTTCCTTAGGCCGGATTATGAAAGAAGTTAAAGAGGTCAACTGGGATGGCAGAGCAATTAAGGATTCTCAGATCCAGATATCAGAAGAACACATAGAAATGATTAACTATTCAAGACAAAGTGTACTTAAAACATTTATGAAATAAATTTCCAGTTAATTCATTCACTTTAGATAACATGCAAGTTTGTGAAATACATAAGAAGGTAACAAATTTGACAAAAGAAAATACTTCACTGTAATAGCTCAACACATGAATCCTGTAATGCAATCTCTTTATTACTTGTTGAAATGTGGAAAGAAGAATATTCTAATTTAATTTGTCCTTGAATTAAATTATGAATTAAAATCGAATTTAGTCTTAACAGCAACTTGGAAATAATCAATAAAGTTATTTTGACTTAATTAGTTGGAGAAATTCAAGTTAGAAGTCTTTCTAAAGTCATGCAAGAGTTATCCCTTAAATTAAGGAGATAATATTGACTTATATTTGAGTTGTAATTAGTTAACTCAGTTTACTGAGTTAAGTCCAGTTAAATTATTTCTAAACTGTTTGAGGAACTAATAGAGACTTAACAATCAGTTGATGCATGCATGCACTCAACTAGTGTACTCCAGTTAACTGAAGATTCTCTCATCAGAAACTCATGCATGTCTATTCTGAGAAAGACCCAGTCGAGATTAAAGACAAGGAAAGTGTGCTATCAGTTGCATGTGTTTTCTTATAAAGAAAATTCATGCATGCAGAAGGAATCATTCCTTGAGGATTGCACAGTTCTGACAGTGTGAGAGCAGTGTTCCAGTCGGTGAGGTGAGAATCTTCCATTAGGAACAACTCAAGGAAATAGGAGCTTGGAGGTAGAGAGGAAGGCTTGTGAGAAGCCAAGTTGGCCTGTGAACATCTGTGAGGATTGTACTGAGAGCTGGCTAGCTGTGAGAGTTAAGGCTTTGTATAATTCCTATGTATTTCCACCTTGCATGATAATACATATAGTGGGGTTTTTAGCTGAGGCTTTTTCCGAAGTATTCTCATGTGTATTGTGCATTGATTCTTCTTCTTCTGGTTATATGTGTTCAGCTCGATCTTTAAGCTTTCGCAAATTGATAGTAGAAGTAGGTTTCAATATTATGCTTTGATTTATATTGCATTATCGAGTTAACCTACAACAGATTTTCTACATGGTATCAGAGCGAGATCTGTAGAGAAAATTTTACATGGTATTAGAGCCAAGTTTATCAGAGCTGTGAATAGTATACTGAGAAGAGAATTTGAAGTTTGAAGTTTGGGTTGCAGGTGCAAATCGAATTCATATCATCTTCAAGGTTTTCCAATTGCATTCTATGGCTTGAGACTCGAGTATGCATTGGAAAGTAGCTCAAATTACATAGAATGGAAAGATAGAATGGAGGTTGTATTAGAAGACGATGGCTTGAAGGATTTCATTGATCAAGAAATCCCAAAGCCAACTTCAACTAATGCATAAGAGTTGGCTGAGTGGAAGAAGTGTGTGGCGAGGGTGAGATGAATCCTCCTTGAGGGAGTTCGAGACCATATTGTCGCGAATCTCCATGGGAAGGATACTCCATTTTCAATGTGGAAGTCATTGAAGGACCTGTTAGCACCTAAATCCGCCTTAGGCTAAAGGAAGGCAAAATTCAGGGTAACCACAAACCAAGCCCAGTCTGGTAGCTAGCCCTACCAGAACAGGAGAGGGCTCTCTCCGAGTCACACTCAGTGAATAGATAAACGAAATGGCCTGAGATGACATACAGTGAAATATTTACCTTAGGCTAGTAAGTGAATATGGATACAAGAAGTGATTTTTATGAATGATTGTGTTTCTGGGATGGTATGGGACTAATGGACCTCAATGAACAGAGAATTTAATATAAAGACAGAGATTACTTCGTGAGCAAAGATAGGCGGAGAGTCCAACAATTTAGTTTGAAACAATGCGGAATGGAGAGACTACTTAGGAGAGCGAAAAGGGCATACACACATGAATCCTTTTCAACAAAAGAAAGAACAATGAACATCAAATTTTCCCATAGGCAGAGCAATAAAATTGAATTCTACCTTATCTAACTTAGAAAATTTCACTGGAAATGAATATGAAATGAGCTATGAAACATAACAAGATACAAATGAAACATAAGAGACACATTTTCTACACTCACAACCACATGAATCTCATGAAACAAAGCCGTTGCCTTTCATTAATCCTCTGTAAAAATATACAATGAAGAAACAAAGTTTCTTTCCCACAGTCTCCCAGAAGTTACAAGCCAACCAACCCTTTGCAAATAGTTTGCATACAATATATAGAATGTTCCATGAAGAGATAGAATGCACAAGGGTTGGGGAGTTACTCGAATCATTGCAAAATGGAGGTGGAGAGCCGAACATCAGCTACAGGTGCAGCGTCACAAACATGACAAATGGCTTGGGTGACCCTTTGCCTTCCTTTGCTACTTGGATAGAAGCCCATCTGGAGTGAAAATACTTTAAATGCCACCTTTGGTGTTGAAAAAGTGAAGTGTAGATGAGAGGGCCCACTTTGGATAAGTTGCGAATCGAAATTTCGCGAAATAGAGGTAATTGGGCCTTTTTTCCTATATGCGCCGTGCCATTTTCTATATGTGCCGCGCCAATGTGGGGCCCGTTTTGAGGCACTTGTAGGAGTCCAAAATGTGCCCAAGTGTACTTGTTGGAAAGCCCATCCTATCTACTTTCCAACCCAAGTGGAATTGTCGAATTTGGAGCTCATTTTCCCCTCCAAATCTTCATTCTCCCAAGACTGCTTCCTGTGTGTCAAAATAGGGGCAGAGAGGGCATTTTTTGAGTGTTTTGTTTCCCTTTTGGTGGCCAAGATCTTCTCCAAAATTGATGAAACTTTCTGGGTTTGCTTATTTTTTGATGCTGGATCCAAAAATGTAAGCCATTTCCAATTTAGAGCTCCCAATTATAAGCGTCGCGCCAATGGCGCGGCGCATAGGGAGAAAAAACCTGTGTTTTGACCAAAAAATTTCCATGTGACCAAAATTGTCCCAAATTTCTTAAAATTTGGCGTGGAGGTTCTCTAAGAGGCACTATGCTAGGCCAGAGAAGCTTCAGCCAAGATTCGAAGCTGATCTTGCTCTTTTTCCTCTTTTGCCTCTTTTGTTTCTCTGCTCAATTTAGCCTTCAAGCTCCTTATCCAGGCCTTTGCACTCATGTTCTGTGCCCTGTAATGATAAACCATCCTCCTCAGTATGGTTTTGTCTCTATCGGCCTTCTCCAGCAGTCTCTCCAAGTTTATGTTGATCCGCTCTAGCCAGGACTCACATTCCTTGTTGATTTCTTGCTCCAAGGTAGTGAGCTCGATCCTCCTTTGCTGGGCAGCTTGTCGATTCTCACGGATGCTTTGCAGCTCCATGATTGCATGCTGGTCCTCAAGCTGCTTGTTCCTCTACTCCAGATACCTGATGATCCATCTGGCTCTCTCCACATTGAGTGACAAGTCTTGGATCTTCGTGTTCTACTCCTGAATGGTCATCCTAAGTCTGGCACTCATCTCATCTACCTCATCATCCTGAATGAGGATGAAATCATCCTCCTGTTCACCTGATGGCCCCTCATCATGCTTGGTATTCTTGCCCTTGTCCTGTACCTGTGTAGTCGATGCCGGAAGCGAGGCCCCTTCCACCCTGGGTGGAGATAACACTCGCTTTGCTGCTGCAAACAAGTGCCTACTGCCTCTCTGATATGTAACAAAAACTGGCATGGTAGTGGTCTCATGGTGCTCATACTGATGAGAAGGACCACCCATCTCCTTCTCTAGTTCTGATAGTACCTGTGATGTGCTGAAGAAGTCACGGGAGATGAAGTCCTCCCAAGCAATGTCTTGCAATCCCAACTGATGATCTACCAAAATCTAGATAAGAGCAAAGTGATACACACTGTTAAGCTGTTGCTGAGGGGTCTTATGCAGCATGAAGGTGTTCATCCTCTCTATGTTCCTGCATATGAAAAATGAGAGGTTCATCATCCTCACCCTGGTAAAGTGCGTGAGAAACCTGATGTGATAAGCATATAATCGAGAGAACCTTCCCTCACAGCTGAAGTATTTCATGATTAATTTCATGAGTGGAGCATACTCATCTTTCAAGTATCTGAAGGGAAAGACTCTTGTGAGCTGACTCAAGAATCTGGCCTTGATGTAGGGCTCATAGTGTTGCCTATCCACCTTCTTCTTCTCATGCCACTGTTCTCCAACATTTGGTATACCTATTGCCACTGATATAGTTTCGGGTGTCAATGTGAAGGTGACCCCGGCCAAGATAGACTGACCTCCATGTAGGTGAAGCACAAACAGATGGGCCAACTCATGATGAACTCTAACATTTGCCACCCTTTGACAAAATTCAAAACATGCTAGGTGCTGGAAACATGACATGGCAAGAGGGCATGCTTGTAATTCAATGAGGGTCGTGGGCTCATCACTGACATGTTTGCCACTCTTGTGATGTCTCCTGGGAGCCTGCTCTTCTGAGGATGAGTCACTTTGTGTCTCCATCTCATACTCTTACGAATGTTGTGATGTCATGACTGCAGTGTGTACTATGATTAGGCTGCCTTTTGATGATGGTGTGAGGCTGGGTGCCTTTGTGATATCTGTCACCAAGGGGAACAATGAAATAGGGAGTATCAGGACGGGAGTAATGTAATGGGAATAGGGGTTATAGGGAGAAATTTGTTTAGGGATATGGGAGGAGTTTGGGTATTTTGATAGGGTAGGGTTTGGGGTTTTGGACGAGGTAGGGTTTGGTAGTAATTTAGGGCAGGGATATTAGGAAAAATGAGAAAGGGATGATAGGAAAAATGGTAGGTGAGGGGAAAATGATGGGTGGAATGGAACCTTGGCACTAACAACACATTTTTGCAACCCTAGCCATCATGGTTTTTGGTGCTTTCTTGTGGTTGATTTTATGAATTTGGTTGCATTCAAACATCACCATAAACCACCATATTATTTATAAAATTTGATGAGAAAGTGATGTTATAAAGCCTACCTTTCAATTTGATGGGCTTCACAAAAAATTTGAAGTGATTTGGCACTTGTTTCGGCCCTTGGTCTATGTGCGCCACGCGTAAAACCTAGTGCGCCGCACCCTAGGTGTGCGCGGCGCCCGTTGAAAAATTGAACTGTGGGCTGGCTCTGTGTGCGCCGCGCCCTTGAGTATATGCGTCGTGCTCCTTGAAACTGCCTCCAACTCACTCAAATATGCATGATGCACACTCACACCCTTTGCAACATTTCTCCAAGGCTTGGATTAGCACAAATGACTTTGATTTTGATGAAAATTTGTATATATAGCCTTGGAAGTGATGGGTTAAATTTTTGCTTCCTCAAAACCCATTTTTCTAATGTTATGTTTTGTCACTTTCTCACCGACTTTAAAACACACTGATTTTCACTTTCCCTTTGAAATTTTAGCTCAAATGATGAAATTTTCGGCACTCTTTGCAGGGATTGCATGATAGGACATTTGGCCATGGAAACCATGACTGTATCTGAAGAAATCAATTGACGAAGTTTTTGAAAATTTTGTCATAAATGACACTGTTTCACTTTTCTTCAAAATAGAATTTTGAAGAAGAGTCGAAGTCTATCCACATGACGATGAAGCTCTATGAATCATAACTATGTAAGGGCCTCACTCTGGCCTGCATGGCATTAATGGACATGTTCAAAGACCAAATTGATGAATCCCTAGACCTAAACATCGAAAATGACTTTTGTCCTTTAAAGGGCCAGACCTTGACTGTCATGGGCTTTGCTGATTATTGACAAAAGACCTGAGCCAGCAAGAGCCAGACATGAGGGGGAAGGACTAGCATGACCTTCTCCGTCAGTTTTGTGGCATGCCCCTAGTGGAATGCAGCTGGGTGGATGGAGTGGGACACCTAAAAATGAAATCCATAAAGAGTTTTGATCTCTGATGGAGGACTGACCAGACTGACTCTAACAGGACCTCTACTAGAACATCAACGACCAGAGGAAATTGGTGCTCAGCGATAAGATTCGAAGAATCAATATGGAGAAGGGCAATACTATTTCCACATATCTAAACAAGCTCACCACCTATTGAGATGAGCTTGGTAGTGTGGGAATAACTGCTACCGATAATGATATGGTGAGCCTCGCTCTCCTTGGCCTTTCGAAGAGTTGGAATAGCTACCGGGACTCTGTGAATGGAAGGGAGAAACTACAGGATTGGGAATGACTGTGGTCGGATTTGATACAGGAGGAGATTAGGAGGAGCACACGAGATGGTTCTTCAGCCAAGGATGATGATGAAGAAAATTTGTCCTTAGCATGTAAGGAAAGGAAAGGAAAGGGGAAGGCTTCCCATTCCAAATAGAATTCTTCTTATGGAGGGAAGAAGGGTGACAAGTCTAAAGAAGTCCAAGAAGGGATCCTCAGAAGGATTAGAAGGTGAGGCATTAGCCTCTTAGTTTGAAATGGATTTTACCCTCATCGCATGCATGGTATCATCGATGATGGGTTGTGTTTGGTATCATGACAATGGAGCCTCATTCCACATGACCGATGATAAAACTTTATTCAATACCTTGGAGGAGAAAGACCTCAAGATGTGCATAGAGATGGGTGACAACATAAGGTATAGTGTTTCAGGAGTGGGCACAGTTGCTTTTCAAAGGAGCATGGAGCTCCTATCACCTTGACAGATGTGAAAAAGGTGCCTAGACTAAAGAAGAACTTGGTATCGGTTGCGATGTTGGAGGACAAAGGCTACAATGTTGTCTTCAATAAAGGAAAGGTGTTCCTAAGACACATAGCCACAAGTCAGACCAAGAGGATAGGGATTCGGGTGAAGAATCTCTATAAACTAGAGGTAGATGATTGTGAAGCAATGAGTACGAAAGCAGAATTGGTGCAAAGCCAAAAAATTAGCGAGTTGTGGCATAGGTGGTTGGGCCATTTGCATCATGGGGCTTTGAAGATAATGCAACAGATATCTATAGGACTTCCTAAAGGTAAACTTGAGCAAGTTGACACATGCAAAGGTTGTACCTTGGGAATGTACACCAAATATTCCTTTCATGATCGAGATAGTTGAGCAAAGGCTATCTTAGAGTGAGTTCATACTGATGTGTGTGGACCATTCTCGATGGCATCCACATTGAAGCAAAGCTATTTTGTGATTTTCATTAATGACTATTCTCGTAAATGTTGGATTTATTTCATGCAGAAGAAGGAAAAAAACTTCACAAAGTTTTGTGAGTTCAAAGCTTTGGTCAAGAAAGAGTTAGGGAAGAAGATCAAGGCCTTGAGAAGTGACAAGATGAAGAATATGTCTCTCAAGAGTTTAAGGACTTTTGTGTAGCAGAAGGAATTAAATGAGAGTTGATGGCATCTCATAACCCACAACAGAATGGGGTGTCTGAGAGGAAGAATAGAATGATTGTAGGGGCAGCACGAGCGATGATGCATGACCAAGGCCTATAAATTTTCTTGTGGGCTGAGGCATGCAACACATTGGTCTATTTTCAGAATAGAAGCCTACATCGCATACTTCGAATGAAGACACCAGAGGAATCTTTCTATGGTAAGAGACTAGATGTGGGTCACTCTAGGATCTTTGGCTCATCAACACATTGGCATGTGAAAGCATGCACAGAATAAGCTTGAGCCGACATCAGAGTTGGGGATACTTGTGGGGTACATTGATACACCTCACAACTATCGGGTGTACTTTCCTACCAGTCATAGGATAGTGGTTCGCAGATATCTCAAGTTTGATGAGCACGAGGCCATGTGAGTTTCCCTTGAGAGGAAGCTCCAACTACAAGCTATGGAGGAACTGTTGGTTCCTAAGGAGGAGGAGCCTCAGACTGATGTAGAGCAGCCACATGTAGAGGTTCTAGGAGTGGAGACATCCACTCAAGAAGAGTCTTCCAGAGATGGACGGAAACACACAAGAGAAGATGACAGATTGTAGGAGGATGCGAGAGAGGATGTGGGAGCACCATTTTCTCAACACAGACTGAGGAGGTCACCTGAGAGGTACACTAGATACATAGCCCTCACTGGGGAATGTGTTGAGACCGAGCCATCTTCCTTTGAGGAAGTAGTGCAACAGCCGATTTGGGTTGATGAGATGGTGGAGGAGTATGACTCCATAGTTCATAACAGTGTTTGGGACGTGGTTTCGAGACTGGAGAAAAAGTCAGTTGTGAGTTCCCCTTGGCTTTACAAGGTAAAGAAACTCCTGATGGTAGTGTGGAGAAGCATAAGGCAAGATTTGTTGCCCGTGGATTTTCATAGGTCTAGGGGATTGACTATGATGAGACTTTTGCTCTTGTTGCAAGGTAATCATCTATCAGATTGATGTTGGAACTATCAGCACAGATGGGTTGGAAGATCCATCAGATGGATGTGAAAACTGCATTCCTCAATGGCGAGATTGAGAAATAGGTGTACATAGAGTAGCCGGAAGGTTTCAAGACCTTCGGTCGTGAGTCGCATGTGTTCCGATTCAAGAGAGCATTGTACGACTGAAGCAAACACCTCGTGCTTGGTACACTAGGATATACAACTACTTCATCGGGTTGGGCTTCACAAAGAGTGAAGCAGATGTGAACCTATACCACATCATGGTGAAACGTAAGCTTTTGCATTGTACTTTATGTTGATGATATCATATTAATTGGTGATGATCAGTTGATCATGTCTTGCAAGGAGGACCTTGCAAGAGAATTCGAGATGAAAGACATGGGTCTCATGCATTACTTCCTTTGCATGGAAGTGTGGCAGAAGGATGGGGAGTTGTTTATGTCTTAGGGCAAGTATGCCAACAAGATACTCAGGAGATTCCACATGGAGAAATGAAAGCCCATGTAGGCTCCTCTAGCAGGTAATTGGAGGAAGGAGGATGCTACTTCAGGAGAAGTAGTAGAGGCTACTGTGTACAGGCAGCTTGTGGGTTGACTGATGTACTTAGTGAAGACACGACCAGACTTGTACTATGTGGTGAACCAACTGAGTCAAGCGATGGTTCAACCTACCAAGATGTTTTGGAAGGTAGAAAAAGCATGTATTGAGATACCTCAGAGGCACATCTCAGTATGGATTATGGTATAGACGGACATAGGGAGTGAAGCTACAGACCTTCCCGAATGCAGATTGGGCGGGGAGTCCATCAGATCGGAAGAGCACATTAGGAGGGATTTTCAACCTTGAGTCAGCGGAAGTTTCTTGGTACACCAAGAAATAGAGGTCGGTTGCACTCAACTTGGTAGAGGTAGAATACATGGCTGTAAGTCAGGTAGCATGTGAGAACATTAGGATGCGGAAAATCCTAGTTGGTTTGTCTGATCAGAGGATGGATCCAACTGTGATCTATTGTGATAATCAGGGTTGTATCAAACTCTCTGAGAATCTAGTATTTCATGATAGGTCAAAGCACATAGACATCCGATATCATCATCTTAAAGACTATGTAGGGAGGAGGATCATGTTGCTGCAGTATATTTCGACGGAGGAGCAAGATGCTGAGATTTTGACAAAGGCATTGTCAAAGCGCAAATTCAAGTTCCATAGAGACAAGATCAGGGTGGTAGATAATCCCTTTCTTATTGAGAGGGAGTGTTGAAATGTGGCAACAAGAATATTCCAATTTGATTTTCCCTTGAATTAAATTGTGAATTAAAATCGAATTTAGTCTTAACAGCTACTTGGAAATAATTAATTAAGTTATTTTGACTTAATTAGTTGGAGAAATTCAAGTTAGAAGAATTTCCGAAGTCATACAAGAGTTATCCCTTAAATTAAGGAGATAAGATTGAGTTATATTTGAGTGGTAATTAGTTAACTTAGTTTACTGAGTTAAGTCCAGTTAAATTAGTTCCAAACTGTTTAAAGAAATAATATAAAGTTAACAGTCAGTTGATGCATGCATGCACACAACTAGTGTACTCCAGTTAACTAAATATTCTCTCATCAGAAACTCATGCATGTCTACTTTGAGAAAGACCCAGTTTAGATTAAAGACAGGGATGGTGTACTATCAGTTGTATGTGTTTTCTTAGAAAGAAAACTCATGCATGTAGAAGGAATCATTCCTTAAGGATTGCGTAATTCTGATAGTGTGAGAGCAATGTTCCACTTGGTGAGGTGAGAATCATCCACTATGAACATCACAAGGAAATAGGAGCTTGGAGGGTAGAGAGGAAGGCTTGTGAGAAGCCAAATTTTCCTGTGAGCATCTATGAGGATTGTACTTAGAGATGGCTTGCTGTGATAGCTAAGGCTTTGTATAATTCCTATGTATTTCCACCTTGTATGATAATACAGATAGCGGGGTTTTTAGCTGAGGGTTTACTCGAAGTATTCTCATGTGTATTGTGCATTGATTCTTATTCTTTTGGTTATATGTGTTTAGTTTGATCTTTAAGCTTCCACAAATTGATAGTAGAATTAGGTTATAATATTATGCTTTGATTTATATTGCATTATTAGGTTAACCTACAACATATTTTCTACATGGTATCAGAGTGCGATTTGTAGAGGAAATTTTACATTACTCAGTCCAGTCTGCTGACTTGAAAAATTGGTATAATAACCCTTAGGTTTATGATCAATACAACTCTACAAATGTATAGTAATCCACACTCAATACTTTGAATTATGAAGTATTTATAAAAAAAATTAGTTTACAAAATATTCCAAACTGTCTTGGGAATTAATCTAGGAAAACAAAATATCTTCATGCAAGAAGATAGAGACAAATATTCAACTGTTGTATGCTATCCCATTTATTTGGTTGTGCTATCTTTATGCTCTGATATTTTGTTGTTTATTCTCTACCTTGCTGTTGGTTTTCACGTTGACTATTCCTTTTACTTTGTCCTTTTTCAACTGATACTCTTTCATTTGGTTGGCTTGTTACTTTTCTTTTACCGTGCCTTTTTACTTTAACTATGCATTTTTACTTTGACTGTTCATTTTTATAGCAAGTCATTCAACTTTTCCCATGTGTCTGCATCTGCTAATTGAATATTTACCATCCTCCTATAAATTTCATCTGCCTCTGTGTACCTAGAAAAGGTGCGTTTATTTACAAAAAGGCGTTTTACCTCATGCTGGAGGTAAAAAAAGTTCTCAAATGTTTGATATAGACCCTTTCCAGTAGGCATCCACTTTATTGATGAAGTATTTACTTGATCCCTTGCCACCTCTCTTATCCTTCTGTTGTAGTCTTCATATGGCATTAGTTTGTCATTTATCACCAAGGGATCTGGTAGACCTTTCTGCCTCAAAACATCAAACTTAACCATGAACCTGTCTATATTCAGCTGCATGGTTTGTCACTTATCCTCAAGGTTCATCATCAAATTCCTCTTGGTGAGGACCTTTCTTACCTCTAGTATTGTGTCAGTCCTGTCAAGTATCTACAACTCCTGCAATTCATATTTTTTTTTGGAGTTGAGGAAATGAATTATTCTAGTGGCTTCCTCTGGCATGTCTCCTAGTTCAACCTTAACTCTCTGAATGGCTTCTATAGCCTCTTTCACTAAGTAATTTTGCTCAAAGATGACTTGAATGGATAACCAAATATCATTGACAAAGTCAATGATATTGGCCCATAACTGTTCCTTAGCTTGTTCAAGTGGCTTCTTTAGTGTCAAATCCTTCTCCAAGCTCTTCATCCTTTCAGTCAACCTGGTTGACTTCTGAAATTCTTCCTTGTGCATAATCTGTGCAAGCTTATTATCATTTTCTAGACTTGTTATCTTTTCCTTAAGCTTGTTTATTTATGTGGTATGAATGGACATGTCTTCCATTGCCTTGACCAGTTTACTTGCCACATCACTTGGCTGAGTTGCTGCTGTTGTCAAACCTGTTGCTAATGTAGATGTTGTGGCAGCTGGTAGTGCTATATCCAGTGGAGCTCTAGGAGCCAATGAAGCTGCTAAGGTGGATGGTACTACTGTGGTGATTGTTGGAATAATAGTGGCACTGGAAATCTGAAGATTAGCTTGTTTTAACTATATCAAGCTGTCCAACTCCTTCTCCATTTCCTTCAGTTGATCATTAAGTTCTAAGGCAAGGTCCATCAATTCCTCTTGATGTGTTTGGATTTCTAAGATCTCTTTTCTCTGTGGGTGCTCTGAATGAGGCAATTTGAGTTGTTTTTTGAGAGCAACAATGTCCTCATTCTTTTTCTTTATTAACTTCTCAGCAGCCTTGATATCATTGGGATCATGTCCTAGCGCAATCACCAAGTCTTCTAGTGACTTGATTCTATTATGTTTGGCTTGTGAGGAGGCCTTTTCCAGCTTGTACTGTGTAGTGATATTATCTAATGAACTATGTAGTTTGTGTGTAGTCATAGATTTACATGTCAAGGTGGAATAGATGATCTCACCTACCTGCTTGTGAAACTCAATTTGGTCAATGGGATGAACATCCCTGGCCAAAACATCAAAATCTATTTTCCTATAGTCCGTTGATGTTTTTGGCTACTGGACTGTAGGTTGCATGAATGACATCTGCATTTTTCCTATTTTTATGTCAAAGGATGACATCAACCTATTTTTATTTGCAGGTGTCTGCTTGAAGTTTTGGGCAAAAGTCTCAGCCTTCAACTTCTCATTCCTCAACTTAATTTCCTTTCATCTATCTTTGATATCCTTCTCTTTATCCATAGGCCTGGTGAATGAAGAAACCTCAACAATGAGCTGTCTCTCAATAAGTTGAGTTTTTGATGTTGAGGGATGGTGTGTTTCTCCTAAAGTTGTTGTGCCTTTGATCCTTTCCACGATTGTATCAGTGTTAGTGATTTCCACTGAGTCAATGGTGTCTTCCTCTTCAATTACAAGATTAAGCTTGGGCCTCTTATTGTAACTAATCTCAAACTGTTCACTTGTGGTTTCCATAGCTGAACTAGAACCTTATTCCCTTGTTCTCTTTGCATTTCTATCTTCATTGGCTGGAGTTTGTAAAATAGGAGGAATATTCATTAGTTCTCCTAATTCTGGAACCTACAGGAAGGAACTTGTAGCAATCTGTTTCTCTACATCAATTAATGTATTCTCTATATCAACTATAGTACTGTCCATGTTTATCAAAGTGTTTTCCAACCATTCTGATTGGTTGGCAAATATCTCTATGTCTGGCCTGGGATGATGAATGGAAGGGCCCAATTTGACCTTGAGCCTTTGCTTATTTATGGCTCCATGAGGGTCATATTGCCACATAAAACTGTTCTTGAATTTCATTTGCTGTAAAATCTTATATGCATTTGGTCTAGCTTCCCTAGTATTACAAATGAAGGGGCCCAATTTATTTTTCATTTTGAATTGCATCTTCTTCCTATCTAATAGGAAGTTGACTTCATCAGAATTTATAATTTGCCTAAATTATTCTAGGGCAAATATCCTGATGGGGAGGTATTTGGGAAGTTTGTAGGGGGCAAGTTCACATCTATATATCCTTATTTCTGTGTGGTTTTGGTAAAGATACAAGTCTCCCACTTTACTATTCTTTGCCAACTATAACACCCTTTTGATCTCTTAACTGATTTTGGGTTGAGCGCTATTGGTTAGCATATTCATAACTGGTTGGAAAAATGAATCAATGAAGTATTTGTAGGAAAAAATAGTGCAGAATTTTTGGATCAATGGTGTCTAGTAGATAACTGATCTTGGATTTCCTTTGGTATCCAAGTTTTGGACACTGACAGGAAATTTGTCTGATTGATAATATAAAAACATGTGAAACAATACAGACGAGTACTTGAAAACTCCCTCAGTTGGTAGTCTGGTGAATTGTTCATGCATTATGTCTGTTATGAATTGAGCATAGTTATACATTGTAGCAGGAGGCTTGCCTGGGCAAAAGATGGAAAGGAAGGCAAGGAAAACCTCATCCACATGTTCATCATAGGTGTAGCCTAAAATGCAGGAGAGCATGATTATGATTCATCAGCCTCTCTCAGAAAAATTTGTGGCAGCATATGGAGGAATTTATGTAGGAGTATGACACTCCTCTATGATGAAAGTTTGGAAAATTTGGGCTATTCTGGGAAGGTCTAACTTGGTATAGAGGTCCAACAAGCCTTCAATAGAAAGTGAGGTATCATTTGGGCTTGGTTGGACCTATAGCATTTGGTTAATGGATTCTGCAGTGATGATAAATAGCACTTGCTGGTTAGGGGTGACAATTGCTCTTTGAATGGGAATATAGCAAACTTGGCATAAGTGGATGATTTCAGGGAAAGGGTGTATTTCTGGGAACAAATACTTGGGCAAGTTTGACTCCCAAAGGTGAATATCATTGTTTTGGTTTAAAAATTTGTCCTTACTCCAGCGGTGGAGCTTTAGAAGGTAGGTAGGGGAAGAAATGTCCTTTATTTGGAAGTCTCTATCTGCTAATGCAAGATGGTTGATGTCCAGGTGAGGGGTTTGTAGAGGTCTCACATCCAGAGAGGTTTGGGAAGACATAATTGGGTTTTCTGAATTGAATTAGGCTTTCAGGGGTTTCAGGAATGAGTTTCAGAAGTTCTGGTACAGTGGGAGGGTAATTACAGTCTGTAAAAGGGTTTGGGATGTAGAAATAAGTTTCTCTTCAATTTCAGGAAGGTTTCTTTAATTAATTCAATTATTTAACCACTTAATTACAACTGTGCGTTTTCAAATTCAAGGGTTGTTCTGGTTTTTTCCAAAAATACTTGGAAATTGATGGTTCGACGTGCAGACTGGGTTTAGTGGTGAATGCAGAAATTACTGCAGCTTTCAATTATCAACTGGTTGGTTTAATTAGGTATTCAAAGAATATTTAGGTGGCAAAGGGTGGTCAAATTGGCCACAGAGGTTTAGGGTGTCGCAAATGGCTAAGCAACATTTTGCAGTGAAAAACGAGTCAAAAGAGAAATTTGAGATTTTTCGGCCTTTTCATGGGTAACGGTTACATTTTGGCATGGAAATAATCAATGAACAGTGGGAAATTTTTGGTTTGGGCAGGGAGGTGGTTTTCTGTGACATCACACTACTTTTGGAGGGCAGGTGGTATTTTTCACGAGCACACAATCTAACTTGGTGCCGCCACGTAGCAAAACAGTGCCCAAGCAAAACCACGAATCTCGCATGCTCTCAGGCTGTTAACGGTCTGATAATGAATCCGCGTGATATGGCTATACGCCATCAGATCCAGGGATAGGAAATCAAAGGGATATCACGCAGTTGAGCTGCACGGATGGAATTGGGAAAGTGATTTGGTAGGGCCCAAGATTTAATTACAAATAATTGTAATTAATTAGTAAATAAGGTTGGGATTTAATATAAGCAGTGGGCTAATAAAGGTGGGACCATGGGTTATGTGGCGGGGGTTTTTTAACTTTACCAAGGGTTGGTGGGTTAAAAAGGGTATCGGGGAAATATGAAATGGGGGATGCTAATTACATAAATCAGGGGGATAAAAAACTTAGGATAAAGGGCTTTTATGGTTTTTGAGGGGAAAGAAGGGAAATTAACAAGGGGGAAAGTGATATTTGTAATGGGGAATGTGTTTCACACTAGGGAAAGGGGTTTTGGGAAAGGGGGATGATTTTTGAGGAGTAAATTCTAGGGGAATATGTGAAACCAAGGGGTAAACATCAAAATGAGGGGAAAAGGGTGTTTATAAGTAATGAAGGGATAATGGGGAAATTAGCAAATAAGTATGTGGGGGTATAGTGAAATGAGGGGAAATTAGTTAAACAAGCTTGGTGGATATCCTTTCTTTCTCATAAATCCTCCTGCACATGAAACATAGGATTAAGCATGATAAATGTTCTTTTGATTTAGCAACCTTGTGCATTTGCAACCTTTCTTCTACCTAACTTTTATTTACCCTAAAATTTTCTCTTCATTTTGATGGGTACATTTAAGATTGCAGACCCTTTACTTCCTTTTCTTTTGACAAGCAAACTATCTAATTCTAACCTTATAACTTCCAATGGCTCAGATTAAACTGATGAGCTCATTCTTATTCTCTACCTAACTACTGATATACCAAGGTTAAACAATTTGGCTAGATCTTTATTCTCTATCTATGAACATGAAATTTAAAGCATGAATGAGTCAAGATTAAGCTATTTGACCATCATGGATTGTGGCATTTTTTGACAAGATGCACACAATCTTATTTTTCATATTAAAGTAAAAGGAGTGGCATTTGAATTTGCACACTTTCATAATCTATTTTTATCTCTTTTTTGGGGTTCATATTTTTTATTCTTTTTATTCTTTTTCCTTTCTTTTTGTCCTTTAATTATTCTTTTAGGACATACCCTCTTTACGTTTTTTTAATTTTTAATATGGAAAACAGTTTGCAGAAAGCAAAAGTATGTACAATATTACAAGAATAATCATATCCAATTCAAAATTTTGAATGCTATTATTATAGGACCCTAACAGTGGCTCCACATGGGGATGACATTTCCCGGTGAAATGTCAAGTACTTTAAGATCAGTAGCCTTTGAAACTGTGACTATAGTTACCTTGCAACTTGCTTCTTTGTGATTCTTCTTTATTCATAAATATGATGGTACATTTTTTAAAGTTCTGGGCCTTCTCTCCGGGCTTCAACTTCAAAATATTACCATCCAATCCAATCTAAAATCTGCAATGTCATATATAATGAGAAAATTAAAATGGACTACTGTTAATTTGTGGATAAGTAGTGCTTCAAAATTCTATCATTGACTGGTCCTCTTGGTTGATCTGTTCCATCTAACTTTCTCAAGAAAAATGCATTGATACCTCTGTAACCATAAATGATGTAAGGGCCTTGCCATAGAAAATCAAATTTTCCATGTTTACCCTTCTCTTCTCTTCTAGAATCCCATTTTAGAACTTTATCACCTATGTAAAAATCATCAGCTTTGGTTTTCTTGTCAAAAATCTTTTTGATTTTATCCTGGATCACTTGTGACTTGACATAGACCTCTTCTCTAGTTTGTTGCAAGTGTATTGTCTAATTTATTCTCCTTTGGATATCATTTGGTTCTACTATCACTGGTACTCCTAAAGAGGATGGAAAAAAAACATCCATACCATATATTGGCTGATAAGAAGATTTACCAATGGAATTTTTAGTAGTCAGTTGTCTGCCCATAAGGCATTGACCAACTTTTTGTTCCATGTCTTTTTGTTGTCTTCTAGCAGTTTTTTGATGATATTGACAAGGCTTTTGTTTGAGGATTCTGCAAGTCCATTACCTTTAGGGTAATAGGCAGTGGAATGGCCAAGGGTAATATGCTATCTGTTACAAAAGTATACCATTTTCTTGGATTTAGAAGTAGCTACATTATCAGTAATGATCTTTTGGGGGGGGGGGAATCCAAATCTTGAAAGGATATTGTTTTCAAGGAATGAGATAATGATAGAGTCTGTGGCTTGTTTAGAAGGGATGGCTTTTAGCCATTTAGTAAAGTAATCAATGGCTGTCAAAATCCATCTATGTTGTGCTGAGGAGGATGGGTGAATTTCCCCAATGAAGTCCAAACCCCATTGTTGAAATGGCACTTTTGTGGAGATGGGTTTGAGAGGTAGTGTTAAGAGTTTCCTTTTGCCCTCAAATATTTGGCACTTGTGACAGGAGGTCACATGTTTCCTAACATCTGCAAAAATGGCAAGTCAGTAAAAACCTGACCTTAGGATCTTATTGGTAGTAGTTTTCCAATATAGGTGTCCTCCACAATATCCTACATGAAATTCTTACATAATTTTGTCAGCCTCATCTTTCAATAAACAATTTAATAGAATGCCACCATTAACTTTCCAAAATAAAGCATTATCTATCATACAATATTTCATTGATTTCATTTTCAAAAATATACTTTTAGTTCTAGATAAACCAGGAGGAGCTTATAAGTTTAATAAGACAAATATGATATCTACATACCAAGTTCAATCTGTAAAAGGTTCACTGATATGTGGAGTCACCATCTCTTCCTGATCATCTAGGGAACCCATGAAATTTATATCTAAGGCCTAACAGTTTGATTCAGCCATGACTTTTGCTAAACCTTGGCCTTTAATAAGCTTTGTAGGCTTTATTTCTATGTCATATTCCAAAATAGTGGCAATCCAATTGCCTCTCTTTCCTTTAGGCCCATTTTGTGTCAAAATTTCCTTTACTATTGAATTTGGAACATAAGCAATGATGTGTGAATACAAGATGTACACTCTGAAATCTTTAATAGCTTTTACTAAAGCAAGTGCTTGTTTTTCCATTATGTTGTACTTTAGTGAAATATCTCTCAAAGATTTGCTGAAAATGCAATAGGTTGCTCATATCCTTGATCATTCTTTTGCAACAAGACTACTGCAATAATATGTTCTGAAGGAAAAGAAAAAACTATAAAATCTTTGTTGAAATCAGGACTTATGAGGACTGGAGTTTTGGTAAGGGCTTCCTTTATTACCTAAAAAGACTGTTTAGCCTTTATTGTCCCCTTAAGTGTCGAATCTTTCTTCAAAATGTTGTTTAACTCTCTAACTAATTTTGCTAAGTTTGAAATGAATCTCCTAAGAACATTTATTTTGCCTAAAAATGACTGTAATTATTTGATGTTTCTAGGATGGGTGATGTTCAGGATTTCCTCTATTCTAGCTGGATCTATTCTAATTCCATCCTTGGATATTATGTCCCAAGAGTTCACCTTCTTCTAGACCAAAGAGTGTCTTTTTGGGATTGAGAGAAATACCAAATTTTCTGCATTTAATGAAAACTCTTCTTAGATGATCTAGATGTTCATTATCTGATTTGGAAAACACTATAATGTCATCCTGGTAGACTACTAGAAATTCATGGATTTCTTTGGCAAAGGCTATGTCCATAGCTCTTTGGAATGTAATTGCTGCATTCATCAATCCAAAAGGCATTTTCAGATACATGAAAGTACCCCAAGGAGTAGTAAATGCGGTTTTTGCTTAATCCTCTGGTTGAACTAAGATTTGGTTATATCCAAAGAATCCATCAAGTAATGAAATTTTGGATGAGCCTACTACCCTTTGAAGGATATGGTCCATTTTTGGGAGAGGATAGTTGTCATTTAATGAGACTTTGTTCAAGTTTCTGAAATCAACACAGAGTCTAATTTCTCCTATTTTCTTCCTAGTAGTGACTAAGTTAGAGACCCAATCTGGATATCTAATGGGTGCTACGATCTGTGCCTCATACATCCTTTTTACTTCCTTTTCAATGAGTGACATAAGAACTGGATTAATTCTCCTAAGCTTCTGTTTAAAAGGTTTATGATCTTCTTTGATAGGTATCTTATGTTTAATTATGTTGGTATCATAAGACTTAAGGTCTTCATAACTCCAGGCAAAGACATCTTGAAACTCTTTGAACAAGTTTATGTACTTCAGTTTTTCATCTGGAGGTAATGCTTTGGATATTTTGATAAGCATGGGTTTTTTTTCAGTTCCTATGTTACATTCTTCTATGTTTGCTCTTAAAGGCTCAATTTTAGGTTTCCTAGCTACATCATTTGAATCAAACAAATATTCTAATGGGACTAATCCCTTGGGCAAAAAATTATCTTTAAGGTTTAAAATTTCAAGATCATCATTCATTATTTCTTCTATTTCTACCTTTTCTAACTTACCTATTTGTACTTTAGTGAAATTAGTGGGTTTATTAAGATCTAAAACATTTATATATATTTCACTATCTATGTTATTGTCTACTGTACAATATGTATCTATATTATAGTTTTGAAACTCTCCTTCATCATTCATGAAATCATAAATTTGAGAATCTTGTGAGAAAAGCTGCCAATATTTCAAATTGTCAGGTATAACAGGCCTATGTCTCACTTCTGTAGTGTACAGGTGGTTGGGCTAAAAAGGAAATTTGTAGGTACTAGCAAAAGTGGCCAAACTGTGAGCTTGCATATTCTGTTTCCTAGGAATGGTAGCAAAATTAGTTTCCATAAGGTCCTTAATCAAATCTAGGATAGCCTCTCTATATTGGCTAAGTTCGGGATTATTCACAGAGTATTCACCTTTGATTTGTTTTATAATCAATTATGAGTCTCCCATGATAGAAACTCTATTGGCTCCAAGTTTTCTAACCATTTGTAGTCCTAAGATTAGAGCTTCATATTCTGTCATGTTGTTTGTGCATTTAAATTTTAGTCTAAAGGCATGACCTTCAGAATGATTATTCTCCATGTTATGAATCCAAACTCCTACACCTGCTCCTAATATATTCATAGAGCCATCAAAATCTAAATTTCACAAAGACTCATGAAAAATGTTTTCACTATCAGGTGTTTTGTATTTTTCTTCTACAACTTTGATTTCATTTTTTTCATTGTTTGGATTGTACAAGATAAAAGAGTCCATATCAGAATGCATGGAGTATATAGGGAATTTTTGTGGTTTTTCTGCACTACTCACCATGTATTTCATCAATATCTCTCTGTAAAGTTTTCTTTGTTGACCAAAAACAAAGATAGTGGCATATGACATATCTGACTATAAAGATCCCTGCAATTTTGCTCCCCGTGAGTGAGATAACAACATTCCGTACTTGGGTGGGATATCAGCAACTACTATGTCCATGAAAATACTCTTTGTTGGGCATTGGACTAGAGTTACACACAAATCTTTAATCAGGCCAAGGCATTTAACTTGGCTAGAGTAAAAGGAAAAGAGGTCCTTGTATGGTATAGTGATATCTAAGTTTAGTCTCTCCATGATTGCTTTAGACATCAAGTTATGGGATGCCCTTGAATCTAGCATAGAATTATGTAAGATTTTGTCAAGAATATTTAAGCTAATGTAGAATGGAGGGATACCCTCCTATTGATGTGTGCCATTTACTTCTGGACCAAACAATAACTCAGGTTGATCATCATTCAAGTTTACAGCATCCTCTCCTTCACCTATATTTAATGTTTCAGTGATTTGTGCTCTATATGCTTCATTCTTTACCAACTCTGTCAAAGGGACTTATATTTTTAATTTGGCTATCTCAGCCTTAATTTTGAATGGAAATTGAGTTTTGCTGGATTGGATAAGATCTTCCTTATCCATTGTGGTCTGTGTAGTTTTATCTCCTTTTTCAGTACTAGGCAATTCAGTTTGTGTCTTAGTTGTTTTGTTTTGAATTCTCTTATTTGGAATGATTTGAGTAGCAATTTCAATTTGAGTTTCTTTTGAAGCTATATCTACAATTCGTGGGCTGGAAGGCTCCTGAGTTCCTCTAGGGAGAATTTGAAGCACTTTAGTCACATGAGCTTCTGTTATTTTCTTAGTTTGGGTTTGGACAAATTTCTTAGTGGGAGTTTCATTATCCTTTTTTCTTCTAAGGCTATACTGTTTGGGGACTTCATAAATAGTAGATTCATAGCCTTGTTTGTAGTCAAAGGATTCCCTGGATTCTAATTTCAATTGTTGTAACATGTACATTTCCTATTCTTCCTGAGTAAGGAAAACAACATCTTCATTTTTAATTCCTAACAGATTTATCTGGGTATCCTCCTCTTCTTGATGGTTATATGAACCCTCAACATAGTTTTATTGGAAAGGAGGTGTAATATGTTGATTTGGTATAGCATTCTTTCCAGTGTTAGGATTTTTTTCTAAAATTGGGGTTTCTTATTGGGGGTGGTTGTTGATTTTCCCATTGAGATTTTCTTTCCATGTTTTCTAATCTATCTATTATTCTTTCTACACTCTTAGCTAAACTATCTATTTTACCATCTAAAGTGGAAGTTTCTTCTTTAATAACAACTCTCTTTTCATTTCTCATCGTAGTTTTCTTAGCTAATAAATTGTCTTCTACACTAACAACATTACTTTGCATTTGTTCCAATGTTTCAGGGTTTCTTTCCCTTAATTGGTATGACGTGTCGGTGTCAAAACCATCAGGGCATTTGATCAATGCTAGGTCTGGTGGAGGCTTAACATTAACAAAGATTGCATTGTAGATGCTATTGAACATAGTACAATAATCATGAACTGATTCATTAGGAGCTATTCTAATGTTACCATATTTAGATAGTATTTACAGAGGGTTTTTCTTTCTTTCCCATCTATCAATAAACAATCTACGAAAAGAAGCTAAATTTGCAATATGATTAGAAGGTAAACCTTTAAACCATTTATTAACATGCCTTGTTAATGTTTGGGCAAACAACCTCATTTGTACATCAGACTCATAAATTTCATGCAACTCAAAATAGTCAATCATTTTATTCACATGATGTTGGGCAGTATACTGACTAGAAGCATCAAACAAAAAGATTTTTCTTTGGTAATATTGGGGCATGGAATGAAGCTGTGTTGGTAAGACCAAAGGTGCATATCTGTCTGCCATGGCTGATATTTTGGTTTGACTACGGGGAAAAGTAGTGGTTCTAGAAGAAGGACTCGAAATGGGTGGAGATGAACTAGATGAACTTGAGGTGTTTGGTTGAAGAGGAATTTGAGGAATAATTGGTATAGGAGAATGAACTGTGGTGGATATTATAGGTGAGGTGGTAGTCAAAGAAGCTATATTTACAGTATTTGAAGATTCTGTAGAAAGTTCAGAGGTAGCAGCAGTGAGGGCAGCTAATTCAACTAATTGTTGAAGATAGGCATGACCTGTATGGTTTATCAAGGTTGAGGTTAATTCTTCTAGTTTATCAAATGTATTCAAAACATTTTGATCTAAATCTGGATGTATATGCACCTTTTTTGACTCAATTAATTGAATAAAATTAGGGTTTAACACAGTTTCATGAGTTGCATTTTCCGATTTAGTTCTAAACAATTAAAGGTCAAATGACAAATCAAATGGAATATCCTCTAAAGTTGATAATTCCTCGGGGAGTGAATTTGATTTAACTAACTGGATACTACTTGCTTGAGTTTCTAACTTTTTTGGTTTTCTTAAAATTATGTCAGGGTCATCAACTATTGTAGCAGGGTTTGGATCTGGATTTGCTCTAGTATAGTGAGTCTTTTTAGGAGCCAGAATTTTAATTTTTTAGTTGTTTTTGTGAAACTTTTAAACAACTCAAAAATGGCCTTAAGGGGCAAAAGATGAGAATTAAGATTTCCTTAAAGTTTTATTACATTGAGGATCGAAGTCCCTAGTATGGTCACCAATATGTTATCACTCCAAAATTTCTTTTGAGTTGTTGAGAAAGAAATGATAGAGGTAATCACAAAACTACTTTGGAGATTAGGATCTAGCCTTCCTAATGGTTAGAGAGGGATCTCTCTTTATGTTTTAACTTTGTTTAGTTACTTGATTTTAGGCTAGTTATGTTTGTACTTGGGTCTTGATTTTGATTTGGTGGTGGGATCACTTACTTAGATGGATAGAGGAGTGTCTTTTGCCATTGGGCTATGGGGTCAAATGTCAAGCAAATAGGACTGGATCAAGTTCTAAAAATAGTGTCTACCAGGCAAGGTAGCTGAGTTATTTCAAATCTTAAGGCTGGATGGTGAAGTTGGTTTAAATGATATCCAAAGAGAAATTAAGGGTTCCTTGGGCTGGATTATGAAATAAGTGAAAGAGGTCAACCGGGATGGGAGAGAAATTAAGGATTCTCAGATCTGGATATTAGAAGAAAACATAGAAATGATTAACTGTTCAAGACATAGTGTACTTAAACAAATTCTTAAATAAATTTCCAGTTAATTCATTCACTTTAGATAACATGCAAGTTTGTGAAATACATAAGAAGGTAACAAATTTGACAAAAGAAAATACTTCACTGCAATAACTCAACACATGAATCCTATAATGCAATCTCTTTATTACTCAGTCTAGTCTGCTGACTTGAAAAATTGGTACAATAATCCTCAGGTTTATGATCATTACAACTCTACAAATGTATAGTAATCCACACTCAATACTTTGAATTATGAAGTATTTATAAAAAAATAGTTTACAAAATATTCCAATCTGTCTTGGGAATTAATCTAGGAAAAAGAAATATCTTCATGCAAGAAGATAGAGATAGATGTTCAACTGCTGTATGTTGTCCCTATTTATTTGGTTGTGTTGTCTTTATGCTCTTATATTTTGATGTTTTCACGTTGACTATTCCTTTTACTTTTTCCTTTCTCAATTGATACTCTTTACTTGATACTCTTTCATCTGGTTGGCCTGTTACTTTTCTTTTACTATGCCTTTTTACTTTAACTGTGCATTTTTACTTTGACTGTTCATTTTTATAGCAAGTCATTCAAATTTTCCCATGTGTCTGCATCTGCTAATTGGATATTTACCATCCTCCTATAAATTTCATTTGCCTCTGTGTACTTGGAAAAAGTGGGTTTATTTACAAAAAGGCGTTTTACATCATGCTGGAGGTAAAACAAGTTCTCAAATGTTTGATATAGAACCTTTCCAGTAGGCATCCACTTTATTGATGAAGTATTTACTTGATCCCTTGCCACCTCTCTTATCCTTTGTTGGTCACTTTAATTGCTGGTTAAAGTGCTACATAAATTTTCAACACAGGGAAGTCTGATTATTTAAAAGGCAACTGCGTACTATATGTACTCAATCTTAAAAGCACTAAAAGTTGTAGTACAAACAAATCACACCTTGCTTTAACAACTGAAGCTCCACTCTATGTTACAACAATTATACTCTATTGCAGATATCTATCAAGGAATGCTTAATTTTATTCAATGAATAATTCAACAGAAAGAAATAAATCTGCAAAGGAAAACAATGGCTATGCTGTAACAGAGAATCACGACCTTATCCCCGGAGAGGGAACCTTCAGCACCTACCTCTGTTTATCTAGCTCGCCAATTCACTCTGTAAACTTAATCACTGGTGATACACTCATGAAATAACTTGGACTAATGCAACAATCGATTAAGAAAGGGACAGAGTTTTAGCAAAGGTAAAATAATATCCAGAAAACAGTACTTGTTAACAAGGTATGAATAAAAATCACACTTGACACACTGCATAAATATAATGCGTGAATCTTGTGATGAAGGTGGGCCCTGTCCTTCTCACAAGATTCCCCAAGAGATGAGAACTAGAAAAATATGTTCAGAACAAGAATTTTATTCATCCATCAATATGTCATATTACAGAAAAAAAAGGATTCTAGTCCTGTTCCTTCAACTGAGCCTTTCCTGCAGTTTGTTCCTCTCTCTTCTAATGTAGATGTCTCCTCTTTATAAAGAGGAGACATCTATTACAAAAGATTTACATTATAAACTCTAATTCAACCCATTATACAAAAGTAGGGAAATCAGTTTCCCATCAACAAAATGTTGTTACAGTAATACTGTCTTTTGATTACGGACGTTACATCCAATGTAACAGCTTCCTCGGTGATCGATTTGGTTGCTATGTTGTTTTCAAATTTGGAATGCAAATCTCAACTGTTTTAGCTTTGAGATTTGTGTGCCGTTCTTACTATTTCAGCAACTGCAAAAATAGTCCCGCCAACTCCAGGCAGTTTCAGCAACGCAGGCTGCACATCATTCTTTAATTGTTCAACAACTAATCAATTCAAAGATTAACTATGAAGACAACGTGATTATATGTTAAATAATTAAACATATAGTGATGAGGAGAATAACTGCATACCTTTGGAATAATTGAGTCAAAACACTAACAAGGACTTTCAAATATAGGTTGAAAAGGGTGACATTATAACAAAATGTATAGTCAGAAAGAGGCAATATGAGGTCCTAACATCCCCCCAACTGAAAGGGTTGCATGTCCCCATGCAACTTTTAATCTGAGTCTGAGTAAGAGTACTGGGATGTACAGTGCGAATTGCTTATACAGTAAGTATAGAAGGTGCTGTCAACCATGTCTCTGAAACCATGGGAATTCTGAACTTTTTGCCATGCTACAAGCTCCTCCTTTTTGGACAACCTGAAGTGAGCCTTATATTGTTGTGCTGGTAGCCATAGAAGAGGGAAGTGAAAGTGATAACCCAACCATTTCTCGGCACACTGTTGAATACATTTAACATAGTTAGGTATTCGTGAAACTGCTGCCTGAAGATGAAGAGGGTTAAAAGGATGATACTCCTTTCTCGCCTTAGGGTAGTGTTCCGAAAATATATTATTTGCTTGTATGGCCAAATTTCCCTTAGTCTTGACATAATGTTGGCAATCCTTTAAGACTGCTGCTTGTAATTTTCTGATATGCTCAGTCATTCTTGGCTCTTGTAAAACCCGTCGATGTTGAGCAATAAAAACAACGGCATTCTGAGGCTCGGCTCAGATCTAGAGAAGGCAGTTCTCTTCATTGTGTGTTGCTGACATGAAAGAATTTTGCGAGGTAAGCTGATTGGCCAGGAAAGAAACGAAGGCTCTGATATGAATTTCACCAACCAGAGGAATGGAATTAAGCTTCCTATCTTCAAGCATGGCCTCATTATGAAGATAGAGTTCACATAACAAGTTCTGTTCGCTAATTGATGCTTCTGCAAAAGTCTGAATAAACTGCTGAGGTCTAGACACCTCATGGGGTCGTCCATCTCTGATCGTTTTCACTTGGAGGAATGCTAAGTGTTCTCTTAAAAACACAGAATAGTTAAAGGATGGTTTTCTGGTGGCCAATAATCTTTGAACTAACTCAAAGATAAGAGAGAGTCTAGTTTTCAATTCCTTATTTTCCTTATGCTATGCACGAGAGTGTTCCAAGACTTCCCAATTTCTATATACATGATTCAGCCATAATGATTTATATTCCTGTAATTCCTTTTCTTGCGACAGATCATACTCTTTCTTCCATGTATCCCTTAGCTCTTGAAAACTTGAGGTCTGAGTGAAGACATTCCTTACACACCGAGGTTCATTCTGAGTAAACACATTCTTTGAAGACTTTGGTGCTGGTTTTTCATCTTTAACAACTGGGGTAGGCCGGGGTACTTGTGGTTTCATTTCGTCTCCAGAGGTCTTTGAAGGCATTGCTGGTTCTTGTGTAACAGCAGGGCGTTCCTTTTTAACTATGACAGGAGTAATTGCAGGAGTGGATCGAGGCAATGGGACTTCAATTATCGTATAACCAGCTTGATGATAGAGATCACCACATTCGCTGCACATGTATTCATTATATCGATCCTTTTCTGCACTTTTCTCAGCTGCAGATGCTACATGAGCTAAAGTATATAGATTGAGTTCTCTTTCATAAGCTTCCCTTGCCATCATTAACTCGTGCCTATAAACCTCAATCTCAAATTTCAAAAAGTCATTTGCTTGATGAAGGGAGGCTAAAGTGACAAGGCCTTCTGTAGCAGTTGCAGTCTCTAGAACGGGTGGACGAGAGGACCGTTGTTTGGTGGCAGCTTCATCATTTTCATCCTCAGCAGGTGGTTCTTGCGTGTCAACTGCTGAGTCAGTAGCAACTATGTCTTGGTCTGTTTCCTGTTCATGATTGTCAGCAGGTGGTTCTTGTGTAACACCTGTTGGACTAGTAGCTGGTTCTTGTGTGATAGCTACCTCTAGGTCATCTATCTTTTGTTCCTCGATAGGTGGTTCTTGTGTCACACCTGTTGAATCAGTAGCTGGTTCTTGTGGAGCATCTACATCTAGGTCATCTATCTTTTTTTCCTCAACAAGTGGTTCTTGTGTAACACTTGTTAGGTCAATAGCTGGTTCTTGTGGAGAAGCTACATGTTGTACATCATCTTGGGTGTCTAATTTTGATAGATCAGCAGCTGGTTCTTGTGGGGTAGCTACATCTTCTGAAAGGAATGATGTCACAAATTCCTGAGCAACTTGCATTTCGGTACCCGAGGGTGAGGAAGGTAAAGATTCAGGGACTTGGGAGTGTGGTAGAGTATGGGGTTTTAAGATAATGGGCGGGGAATCTGGGATGATGGTCTCGATTTCTATTTCAGAAGAGGTCCTCATTCGTCTTTGAGGCAGGAAGGCGGGAAACACAATGGTTTTTCTCTTACGAACATTTTTCCTTAGGGTAGGGGGATTATCAGTAATAGTAGCTTCTTTAATTGAAGCCCTCGTTCTTCTCTTTAGTGGGGGTGCAATATTTTCTTGTCTTTTCCTTTTGAGCATAATAATGGGAATATTATCATCCGAATTATCACTGGGGATATGGACGGTGGGAGTGGATGATTCGGATACATTAAGGGATGGGGTAGATACAGAGGAGAGATCAATTGGATTGACTGCTGCAGGTGGTAAAACTTCTGAGGATTCCAAGATACTCCTAGGTTGTTGTACAGAAGGATTTTCAATTTGCTAAGAGATTTCAGGGGTCTGTTGAAGATTTTCAACGTCCAATTGGGGTGTTTCGGCTACTGGTTGAGAAATTTCAGCAATGTCCTGAGGGTGTTCGTCTGTTGGTTGTGGAATTTCAGCAGCTTCCTGGAGATTTTTTGCTGCCAGTTGAGGGATTTCAGCAGCTTTGTGGGGTGGGTTGTTAAGGGGAGGAGGATTCTGTAGGGTAAAGCCCCTCTGGATTAGGAGCTGAACCAAGCGATGGTTAGTGAGGGAGAGGAGTGGGTGCTTTGCATTCACGGAATAATGTGACATATTCTTTAGACACCCAAGTAGATAGTATGGCATATTTAATAAATGACCATGTCTTAAATGATTCAACAACACAAAGTCGTGCTGGTACACTACTTGGTAACGTCCTTCGCAGGTGAACTAGTGCTTGACAAACTCTGTGACCTTCAGCCATGGAGGTGGTAATGAATGAAGTGCAACACCCCTGCCTTTAGGTTCGACCTGCTCTCCTGGTAGAAGAAAATCTTCCTGTGCGTTCAGAATGAGGTGTTTACGACTGAACCAATGAATGCCATCAGCTGGTAATCCTGAAACCTGCGCTATATCCTCCTCTGTTACTGGAATTCGCACTCCCTGAACCGTAGAGTATCCTTCCTTTAAATTATGTGCCAATTCCAGGACTTGTTGAGAGTCAAATCCCTGGAGCCTTTGGAAATAATCCACCCAGCCTGCTTGCAGAAAAATTTGATATGCTTCCCGATGTAGTTCCAATAGAGCTGTTGAGCCAGGTTCATGTCGAACAGTGTTACCTCCCATAGTTACTGGTTCAGTAAAATGCACAGTACAGAGCCGAGTTACCGCAACTGAAATAGAGTAAGATATTGCAAACAAGGTTATGACATAATAAGACAGAGATGGGGTGACGAGACATGGTCGTGATAAAAAACGACGGTGATTGGCATATCATGGAATGATTGCAATATTTTGGTATTGCCCCCAACTGTAGGTAAAATGATAAGTTTGAATGTACAACGATTTTGGTAATCATATCAGAATCTTCTCATTAACTACAGTTTAATATTTACACATAAACACGCATACCTCATGTTTTACCTTCGATTGTTGTGCGGAAAATATAATCTTCGTCGTTTATAGATCACCAATGGTTATGAAAAAGGGTTTATACAGTATGAGGGTATTTGTATGAAATATTTTCTATATTCACTAGAGGTGATAGTGAAGGAACACAATTATCAGGATCAATGGGTGCTTCTCTCAATGAAAAGTAATATGTATTGGTCGTTTTTGAGAGAAATTGATGCCTCAATCTCGGAAAAAAAAAATGGGAAAATTGATGCTTCATAGGGAAAGATGGAAAAGGTTGGTGTTTCATCAATGGGGATATTGGTGTTTCAGCAACGAAGAAAATGGGGAAAAATTGGTGTTTCAACAACGAAGAAAATGGGGAAAAATTGGTGTTTCAGCAACGAGAATAATGGTGTTTCAACAACAGAAAAAAATGGTGTTTCAGCAACAGAAAAAATTTGCTGTTTAAGGAAAAATAGGAAAATGTTGCTGAAGGGTAGTGTGAGGGAATGGATTATGACTTAAAGTGAAATGGAAATGTTTCCCAAGCCGAAACCTGATCCTTCTTGTACTGGAATTATTCTTTTCAGCCAGCCTCCGAATCTAAAATCTGCAAAATAATGAATTGTAACATGGCAACCGTTGACAGGGATGATTAGTTAAGAAATCTAATCTAATAAAAAAATATATAATAGAAAAAATAGGTGCAATGAGGGGTAGCAGACTCCCCCAGAAAGACATAATGTGTATCTTCCATGCAAGTGGCCTTGAAATTCTCTTTCGAAATAGGTTGCTGGTACAAACGGAGCCAATACCCATTCACTAATAATGGTGTTCTAGAATCATCAATTGTTAGGAGCCTGACTATTCCATTTGGAAAAACGGTATCTACTTCATAAGGTCCCAGCCACCTTGTTATTAATTTTCTTTGAAAATTTTCAAAACGAGAGTCATACAATAGAGCCCAATTACCTTTTTGGAACTACTTGTGCTTAATGGTTTTATCAAGTCACCTGGTTCTTTGCTGTTGTATCATAGTTGTTTGATGGATGGCATCCAACCTCTTTTCATCCAACTCCTGAAGCTGCTACAACCTAGCTGTCTGTGCATCAGTCAAGTCAAGGTTAACAGCTAAAACAATTCTTAAAGTTTTATTTTCAAATTCCATAGGAAAAACAACACTTTTACCATAAACTAATTGATAAGGTGAAAAACCTGTAGTGTTCCTCCAGGTAGTTCTGTAAGCCCATAATGCTTGAGGCAAACTTTGAAACTAGTCCCTTCTATTCTCCTTTACTGTTTTTGTTAAAATGGCTTCTATGACTTTATTTGTACTTTCCACCTGCCCATTGGCTTGGGGGGGATAAGGTGTAGTCATTTTATGATTAATATGATATTTCTGAAGTGTATCTTTAAAGCCATGGGAGTTGAAAGGAGGTCCTCCATCTGTGACTAGTTCTCTAGGCACTCCAAACCTAACAAAGATTTCTTCAAATAGAAAAGTTAAAACAGATTCTTCATTAGCTCTAATGAGTGCCTTAGCTTCCACCCATTTAGTCATATAATCTATGAAAACCAATATGTAAACTCTTTGATTGGATGGAGGGTTGATGGGTCCTATAAAATCTAGAGCTCATCTTTCAAAGGGTTCAAGTATTACCTGGGGGTTCAGTGGCATTTCATCTCTATGATTAGGTTGGCCCATTCTCTGACAGCTATCACAGGCCCTAGCATATTTCTTTGCATCCTTGAAAAGTGAGGGCCAATAATAACCCATTCTGAGAACTTTAAGTGTTGTTCTCTTATTAGCAAAGTGACCTCCACAAGGGCCATCATGACAAGCCTTCAATATATCATAAACCTCATCTTCTCTAGTGCATCTCCGAATTTCCTGGTCAAGTCCAGTGTGAAAAAGACACCCACTTATCCAGCTGTACCGAGCACTTTGTTGGATGATTTTTATTTTTTCTCTGTGTCACAGGTGTGATGATAGCTTCCCTGCAGCTAAATAATTGGCAATGTCTGCATACCAAGGTGAGTGAGTAGATACTGCAAATGAATATTCATCAGGAAAGGAATAATCCACTAGAGTATTATCATCAGTTTTTATCCGAGAAAGGAAGTCAGCAACTACATTTTCTTTACCTGGTCAATCTACAATTGTAATATCAAATTCTTGTAGTAATAATAACCATCTGGTAACTCGGGCATTTGTAACAGATTTTTTCATTAAATACTTAATGGCTGAGTGATCAGCATGAAAAAAAGTAGGGTAACCAGTAATGTAATTTCGAAACTTATTAATAGCATAAATGACGGCTAAAAATTCCTTTTCGGTAACTATGTAATTAAGTTCAGCAGGGGTCATATTCTTACTAATAAAATAAATAGCATAAGGAAGATTGCTTTCTTCTTGGCCCAAGACAGCTCCAATTTTCGTATCTGAAGCATTAGAGGATATATGAAAGGGCAGTGCCCAATCAGGTCCTCTTAAAATAGGAGCTGTAGACAACTAATGCTTAAGTTCATCAAAAGCTTTCTAGCAATCATCAGTCCACTTGAATTCAACATTTTTCATCAGTAACAAAAACAAAGGAGAAGCTATTTTAGAAATTTTTTTGATGAATCTTCTGTAATATCCAACATGTCCTAGAAAACGTCTTACGTCAGTTTGTGTTTTGGGGATAGGAAGAGTCTAAATTACCTGTATTTTAGATGGATCAACTTGAATCCCTAGGAATGAAATGAAGTGTCCCAATGCTATTCCTTCATTCATCATCATATGACATGTTTCAGTACTTAAAGAAAGATGATCTTCTATACAACGTTTAAGTACTTTCTCAAGGTTTTGTAATGCATCTTCAAAAGTCACACCATAAGGAGTAAAGTCATCCATAAATATCTCCAAAGAGTCATTAAGCATATCAAAAAAAATTCCTATCACTACTCCTTGAAATGTTGCTAGAGCATTACATAGTCCAAATGGGAGAACTTTATAAGCAAAAGTTCCCCATGGACTAGTAAAAGTGGTCTTGTCTTGGTCTTGGGGTGCAATTTTGATCTGGTTATATTCACTAAAACCATCTAAAAAGGAAAAGAATCTCTTTCTTGACAAACTGTCTAGCACCTGATCAATAAATGGTAAGGGGAAATGATCTTTTTGAGTAGCTTTGTTTAGAGCTTTATAATCCACACACATTCTCCACTTCCCATTTTTCTTAGGTACTATTACTAATGGAGAAACCCATTCACTATCAGATATAGGGTATATGAACCCTGCATTAAGCAGTTTTTGAAGTTCTTCTTTAACAATTTCCCTTAGATTGAGGTTCATTCGTCATTGGGGTTGACAGGCTGGTCGAGACCCCTCCTTGATATAGATACGATGAGTACATAATTCAGGAGAGATCCCCTTCATATTTGTGTAGTCCCATGCGAATGCTTCCTTATTTTCATGAAGTAACTTCATTAACTGTTGTGTTTCAGCATCTGTCAAGTTAGGGTTTATATTCAATGTTTTTCCAGGCTCAATTTCTAATGTTATACTCTTAGGGGAGATATCAGTTGATGTTTGAGATAAATTTTCAGATTTAAGGTTTTGTTGTGATTCAGGTTGCAAAATTGCAGTTAATTGATCACATGTTTCAGAGATAACTGAGGAGGGTTCAGAAATAAAGTTACTAAATAGTTCATCCTCGGTGGTGTCTTTAAAAGTCAAGGCTTGTCCAATAGTCAAAATGGGTTGGGTATCATCATCCTCATAGTCTAACCATACGGAATTATCATTGTTAATCATAGGTGTAGCATGAGGGTAGAGAGTGAGATGCTTAGTTTCACATCCATTAGAAATTGTCATTGAGATTGATCTATAGCTAATGAAGGCATCTGCTGTAGCCAGCTAGGGTCTCCCCAAAATCAGTGGATGCCCCCCCAACTTTGTTTTAGTTTGTAACACAATAAAGTCAGCTGGGTAGTTCCAAGATTCAACTGAAATGATTAGGTATTCAATAACCCCTTCTGGTTTGATGGTGGAACGATCAGCTAGCTCTAGGATAGTTGGCGTCTCTCTAATTAAAATTTTCAGCTGTAATAACTGTGTAGTTTCAAGGGTCATAATATTTATGGCAGCACCTAAGTCTACCAGAACTCTGGAAACAAAAGTTTTTCCAACCTGTACTGTAACTGTAGGATGACTAGGATCACCATATTCTACATGAGGGGTTTTTCCCATCATTAAAGCAGCTAGATCACCCATCACATGAACTGTAAGGGGATCTTTAGCTTTTCTTCCAGGTTTCTTGAGGCAAATGTCTCTAACAGTTATAGCATAAATTGGTACATCTCTAAGTGATTGCAAGAGTGGAATTTTAACATACAGATTCTGCAATTCCCCTAGAAGGTTAAAAGCAGGCAGCCCAGGTGTCTTAGTGAGAGCTAAACGCTCAGGGAATGGTGGCTCTGTTGTTTCAACAATGTTATTAGAGGGTGGCTCAACTGTTCCAGCACCCTTATTGGATGATTTATCTTTTTCTGTCTCTTCTTTATTAGAGTCAGAAGAAGTAATATCATCAATAATAGGCTTGACTATTTTCACAGACCACAAATGAATGTCATTACATTGCATAGGGAGAATAGGCTGGTTCTGAATATCGATGATTGCACAACTTTATTATTATTATTATTAGGATTGGGGTTCAGTTTGACAGGCAGCTGGGGTCTCATTGTCTGGTTATTTGGTGGAGCATTTGATGGCATAGAGAGAGATTGCTGATACTGAGGGAATTGGTTTGGAAATGGGATTTGTTGAGCTGTCCAGCCTGGGTTCCAATGATTAAAATAAGATTGCTGTAGAGACCAAGGATTCCACATTGTAGGATCCATAAAGGGAGGGTTTGTTTGTTGCATGGGCGGGAAGTTCATTTGATTAAAGGGTGGGTATTGCATTTGATTGAAGGGTGGGTAATTTTCTTGAAAAGAAGGATAATTATTCTAACGATTAAATGGCATATTAGAATTCATACCTTGTCCTCAAGGCTGCCATTGCCTCCTCTGTGCAGCAAGTAGAATGCTTCATCTTCTTCTACAGTTGGTTGCAACACTGCTTTTATTCCTGGTAAAGAAGGGCATTGTTGAGTCTCATGGTCCTTCTTGCAAATGGTGCAAATTGGTACCTTGTCCAGTGGGCATTCCCTTAGTGGGTGTTTTTCTCTGCATTTAGGGCAGAAAATGGCCGAAGCAGCTTCTGCCTCTGCTTGCTTCTTTTTAACCTGCAAGGTATCAATTTGTGAAGCAAAAGAGCTTAATATTTCAGTTTTAAATTCTTCAAGTAAATTACCTATTTCAGCTCTTGTTGCTCCCTCACTGACTGATTTTTGGACTCCTGAATATGTACTATCCCTGCTTTTTGGTCTGTTTACTGCTCCTCTTGAACATCTCTTACAAAGGTTGACAATCTCATCATATGATTCTTTAGATATATCCCCTTTACCAAGCATATTCAACATGTCTAAATAGACATCCCGTACCCCTTTCAATAGTATTGTCTTAAGAATATCCTTACTCATATTAGGGTGATCGGATCTCTGCAAATTATATTGTAATCTCTCCATGAAATCCTCTAGATTTTTGTCCTCCTTCTGATCCATCTTAAATAGTTCCTCCTTTCTTTATCTTGTCCGACAATAGTCTTGATATTTGGCCAGAAACTTCTCCTTCATCTGCTCCCATGTTGTGATAACATGTCCTCCTAGGCTCATGAACCATCTTAGTGCATTTCATTTTAATGTTGCTGGAAATAACTTTAACTTTTGACGATTAGTAACATAATCATAACTTCTACATAATATATCAAACTCAAACAGAAATTCATCAGGGTCTTCTGATGATAAACCATGGAAGTTAAGTAGGGCTGAAAGTGGGATGTTCTTCATATGAGTTGCCCCTCTGGGAAGGTCCTCAATAGGGAATTCCAAGGTGGAGAGAGAATTCTCGCCTCTTCCTTCTCTTCATCCCCCACCAAAGAGTCCTTCATTATTTCCGTCCATTGGTTGTTCCCCTGTTACACTTGCCCGGTATTCAGCGCTTTCTGTTGGGTTTTCAATATTTTTAAGTAGTTCCTCAACTACTACTGGCCCCTCAATATCTTCTATTGGTTCTTCAATGTCTTCCACTGACTCCTCAGTTTGTTCTACTGTCTCTTCAGCCCTTTCAGGTCCTACTACTTCCTCTGTTTCGTAGTTCATTTGGAGAGAGTGCTGAGTCAGTGGCCTCCGAGAGCTTATCATCTGAGATGTTTCAGCTTTTACGATAATGTCATCAATAAAAATTTTCCTTCCTCCTCTGCCTTGCCATCTGTAGGATTAGTTTTCTTGCGTCCTCTCATGCATCCTGTACATCTAAAAGAAAATCATTAATGCTCTTAAAATCTACGGTCGCCTTCCCCTGCGACGGCACCAAAATGTTGGTCATTTTAATTGCTGGTTAAAGTGCTACATAAATTTTCAACCCAGGGAAGTCTAATTATTTCAAAGGCAACTACGTACTATATGTACTCAATCTTAAAAGCACTAAAAGTTGTAGTACAAAAAAATCACACCTTGCTTTAAAAACTGAAGCTCCACTCTATGTTACAACAATGATACTCTATTGCAGATATTTATCAAGGAATGCTTAATTTTATTCAAGGAATAATTCAACAGATAGAAATAAATCTGCAAAGGAAACCAATGGCTATGCTGTAACAGAGAATCAGGACCCTATCCTCGGGGCGGGAACCTTCAACACCTGCCTCTGTTTATCTAGCTCGCCAATTCACTCTGTAAACTTAATCACCAGCGAGACACTCATGAAATAACTTGGACTAATGCAACAATTGATTAAGAAATGGACAAAGTTTCAGCAAAGGTAAAACAATATCCAGAAAACAATAGTTGTTAACAAGGTATGAATAAAAATCATACTTGACACATTGCACAAATATAATGGGTGAATCTTGTGATGAAGGTGGGCCTTGTCCTTCTCACAAGATTCCCCAGGACACGAGAACTAGAAAAATATGTTCAGAACAAGAATTTTATTCATCCATCAATATGTCATATTACAGAAAAAAAGGAATCTAGTCCTATTCCTTCAACTGAGCCTTTCCTGCAGTTTGTTCCTCTCTCTTCTAATGTAGATGTCTCCTCTTTATAAAGAGGATACATCTATTACAAAAGATTTACATTATAAACTCTATTTCAACCCATTATACAAAAATAGGGAAATCAGTTTCCCATCAACAAAATGCTGTTACAGTAATACTGTCTTTAGATTACGGATGTTACATCCAATGTAACAGCTTCCTCGGTGATCGATCTGGTTCCTATTTTGCTGTCAAATTTGGAACGCAAATCTCAACTGTTTCAGCGTCGAGATTTGCATGCCGTTGTTACTGTTTCAGCAACTACAAAAATAGTCCCGCCAACTCCAGGCAGTTTGAGCAACGCAGGCTGCACATCATTCTTTAATTGTTCAACAACTAATCAATTCAAAGATTAACTATGAAGACAGTGTGATTATATGTTAAATAATTAAACGTATAGTGATGAGAAGAATAACTGCATACCTTTGGAATAATTGAGTCAAAACACTAACAAGAAATTTCAAATATAGGTTGAAAAGGGTGACATTATAACAAAATGTATAGTCAGAAAGAGACAATATGAGGTCCTAACATCCTTCTGTTGTAGTCTTCCTATGGCATTAGTTTGTCATTTATCACCAAGGGATTTGGTAGACCTTTCTGCCTAAAAACATCAAACTTAACCATGAACCTGTCTATATTCAGCTGCATGGTTTGGCACTTATCCTCAAGGTTCATCATCAAATTCCTCTTGGTGAGGACCTTTCTTACCTCTAGTATTGTGCCAATCCTGTCAGGTATCTCCAGCTCCTGCAATTCATATTTGTTTTTGGAGTTGAGGAAATGCATTGTTCTAGTGGCTTCCTTTGGCATGTCTCCAAGTTTAGCCTTAACTCTCTAAATGGCTTCTATAGCCTCTTTCACTAAGTCATTTTGCTCAAATATGATTTGAATGGATGGCCAAATATCATTGACAGAGTCAATTTATTGGCCCATAACTATTCCTTAGCTTGTTCAAGTGGCTCCTTTAGTGTCAATTCCTTCTCCAAGCTCTTCATCCCTTAAGTCAACCTGATTGACTTCTGAACTTCTTCCTTGTGCATAATCTGTGCAAGCTTATTATCATTTTCTAGACTTGTTATGTTTTCCTTAAGATTTTTTATTTCTATGGTCTGAATGGACATGTCTTCCATTGCCTTGACCAATTTACTTGCCCCATCACCTGGCTGAGCTGTTTCCGTTGTCGAACCTGTTGTTGATGTAGATGATATGGAAGCTGGTAGTGCTATAGCTAGTGGAGCTGTAGGAGCCAATGAACCTTCCAAGGCAGATGGTACTGCTCTGGTGGCTGTTGGAATAACAATGGTAGTGGCAGTCTCAAGACTAGCTTATTTTAACTGTATCAAGCTTTCCAACTCCTTCTCCATTTCCTTCAGTTGATCATTAAGTTGTAAAACAAGGTCCATCATTTCCTCTTGATGTGTTTGGCTTTCTAAGACCTCTTTTGTCTATGGGTGCTCTGAATGAGGCAATGTGAGTTGTTTTTTTAGAGCAACAATGTCCTCATTCTTTTTCTTTATTAACTTCTCAGTAGCCTTGATATCATTGGGATCATGTCCCAACTCAATCACCAAGTGTTCTAGTGACTTGATTCTGTTATCTTTGGCCTGTGAGGAGGCCTTTTCTAGCTTGTACTGTGCAGTGATATTATCTAATGAACTTTTCAGTTTGTGTGCAGTAATAGCTTTACCTGTCAAGGTGGAATAGATCAACTCACCTGCCTGCTTGTGAAACTTAATTTGGTCAATGGGATGAACATCCCTAGCCAAAACCTAAAAATCTATTTTCCTATAGTCTGCTAATGTTTTTGGCTGCTGGACTGTAGGTTGCGTGAATGACATTTGCATTTTTCCTGTTTTGATGTCAAAGGCTGACATCAACCTATTTTGATTTTCAGCTGTCTACTTGAAATATTGGGCATAATTCTCAACCTTCAACTTCTCATTCCTCAACTTAATTTCCTTGTATCCATCTTTGATATCCTTCTCTTTATCCGCAAGCCTGGTGAATGAAGAAATCTCAACACTGAGTTGTCTCTCAATAAGTTGAGTGTTTGATGATGAGGGCTGGTGTGTTTCTCCTGAAGCTGTTGTGCCTTTGCTCGTTTCCACCATTGTATTAGTGTCAGTGATTTCCACTGAGTCAATGGTGTCTTCTTGTTCTGTTATTGGATTAAGTTTGGGCCTCTTCCTATAACTAGTCTCAAACTGTTCACCTGTGGTTTCCATAGCTAAACTAGAACCTTCTTCCCTGGTTCTCTTTGGATTTGTATCTTCATTGGATGGAGTTTGTAAAATAGGAGGAATATTCATTAGTTCTCCTAATTCTGGAACCTACAGGAAGGAACTTGTAGAAATCTGTTTCTCTACATCAATTAATGTATTCTCTATATTAGCTATAGTACTGTCCATGTTTATCAAAGTGTTTTCTAACCATTCTGATTGGTTGGCAAATCTCTCTATGTCCTAAAAATTAAAAAATGTAAAGAGGGTATGGTCCTTTGATTATTCTTTTAGGACATAACCTCTTTACATTTTTTAATTTTTAATATGGAAAACATTTTTGCAGAAAGAAAAAGTATGTACAAAATTACAAGACAAATCATAGCGAATTCAAAATCATGAATCCTATTATTATAGGACCCTAACAGAGCTTGTATATTATCAAGGAAATTACAGATGTTGGCGTAGTTCAGCTCGCGAAGCTAACTGGCGAATTGTTCCCTGGAAGGGTGAATGGAAGTCGATTGAAGTTGTATGCAGGGGATCCTGCCCCTATGTAATGACTACATGGTAGCAAGATAGTCTTAGTGCTCTAGGTAGTTGCAAGGGAGAGCAAGAACATAAACTACACCGCTCAAAGAAAAGGAAAACACAGTAAGGGGGTTGTGCGATGGACGCAAGGGGTACAACAAAAGAATCTGCGACAGATGCAAGAAGTACAACAAATGGCCTTCAAGTCCTCGCGAAGGTACTTAATTATACTTATTATGCAGAAATATTATAGATCTAGTAGTTCTGTGTAGTAAATGTGTATTATGAATCCCTTCTTGCATAAATCTGTCGTCGCGCAAATCTACCCTTTCCAAACAACTAACTACAACAAATCTATCTAACATCTTCCAAATCTTCGTGAAGGTCTTAAATTGCTGTTAACATGCATAACAATATAGATCCACTAATTTCACATAATAAACATGCATTAATTCACATAAATAATAACATATCGCAGAGATATACAAACTTAACTTAAATGATAAGCGAGGCACAGATGCACATATTTGGCTCGAAATAATCTTTATTATGAATAAGTGTTCAGTTACAAACTTCTCCTCCCCATGCACTCAACTGCAGGGGCCTGCGCACTCATCTTGCGGACTTACCAAGGTCTCTACGCACTCAGTTGTAGGAGCCTTCTCTTTTCACCTAAGTACAGGAAACAGACTTTTCCTTCCTTAATACATTTCCCTTACTATAATTCTTCTCCTTTGTTCTAGTTATTAAGACTTGTTATGACTCATATATTTATAGCATTTTCTTTACAATAACATGGTCCGTGAACCATCGACGGGTCTCAAAACATCTTTATCACCTACCCATACAAGGGGTTAATGCCCCTTTGACTCTACTTAGCTTCACGCTCTACATCCATATTTTACCGATAATTTACATTATTTAACAGAAACTATTACAAAAATTGACTTGACTAAAAAAAATTGACCCCAAGGACCCCATCGCAATAGGCCCCTAACGCAGATATGGTGACTCGCCCTCAATTCACTTAGCTAGCGTCTCCACTTTATTGCGGAGGTAACTAAAGTCTAGATTCACTACTTGAAGGTCCATTGTGCTCTATAATGCAACCTGCTGCACTTCTTCGACCAACTTCTCTATAGTTGGCCCCTCCATTGCGAGGTGCATGGTTCTTTGTGTCTGTTGGAAAGTATTCAGCTTATCTTGGATAGCCAGAGTAATCTGGCTCGCTTCCTCCATCCAGGGTTGAATATGAGCCTTCAAAACTGATTCTTTGCGCTACAACTCCTCAACCTGTGCATGCAACAACTTTCTTGTAAGCGCGCGAAGTGCTGGACCGGCGCCAAAGTGTGCACTCCTTCGGATACCCAATTAGGAGGAGCGGGTAGGTGACATTTATGGTGAAAATATTTGGAGATTTGCTGCCAAAGATGCATTTATGATCAGAAAATGGAGGGAATGTTCAAATTTGAATTCGAAATCGCCTATAAATTTGACATATTGGTGTACCATAGAACACTTTGCCTTCTGAAAATCACGTATGATCCCTCTTTTTTTCTCTCTATGAATCGACAAGTTTGCGAGGATTTGGTTTAGCCCAGAGTTTGCGAGACTGCCTAAATGGAACAAAATGTTATCCTCGAACAGATGTCGGCCAAACCTATAAGTTCCGAAACCGATGTCTCTCAAGCAGAAGCCCCGAAAGTTTTGTCAATGGAAGCTACGCCATCTGTGCCTACAGTTTTGAGGTTGCCTATGCCGAAGCCATCTGCTGCTAAGGAAAAGTATAACAAACCCCAAGCTGTACCAATGAGGTAGTCACCGAGGAATATTCCAATAGAGGTTAGGCAAAAAGGAAAAATGGATAATTCCTGTTAAGAAATTGACTACATAACATAAATTAATTATGGAGAATTACCGAGAGGAACAAATATAAAAATAACTAGAAACAAACATAAACACATAAACGCACACGCTTATTCGGGAAAACCCCAAATTCGGGGAAAAACCCAACCTAATGATATCTCATTAGCATTGGCCAACACCCTGGATAATCCGACCAGGTGAGCCTTCACCACTCACCTTCAGGCCCCCCATTACAATGAAGTCCTTCTAGCCTTTTATAAGCTCCATTACATATAATACCACGGGCAGAATACTATGGGTGCACAATACCACGTGCCCCAAAACCATCACTGTTTAACCTGGTCAACTTTGACTCTATCCCGAGTCAAGTTTACCTAACAATTCCCCCCTTAAAGTTGACTTGGGGTTCCTCGACTAACTCCAGGAAAACTTGCTATGTGATACAACCCCTCTCACTCTAGCCCTTACCCCCCTCAAAGTTTTTACCTGGGGTATTATTAGCCTGACATCCCCCTATCACCTAGTTCTAGCCCAAAATTTACCGGTGATTACCTAGGGGTACACATGCCTTACCAGGTCTTACAGTAGTATGTCAATGTACATGTAATAATTTTGACTTTATTAAATTTTATTTATTTATTTTTATATTGTTGCTACTATTTTGACCCATCTTCTCTCAATTTGATTTGCTCGTTGAATCACAATTAATGCATATGCTCGTACCTAACCATGGTTGCCTATTGGGCTCAAAAGCACTATCAACACAATCACAAAATCTGGCTCGACTGCAATTTTTGAGCTGTCACTCCTCAACTTCATTTTTTCACGTGTAATCAATAACATATACCATGACAACTACTTGTTCTGCCTCAACTGCCCATGCGCTCAGCCCCCACGGCTTTGCCATCAGGTCGCACGATTGAAACTCACACATTTGAATAAAAGAGAACGAATAGACTAAGCGCTCCGCTCCTCACCGGAGCGAAATAAAAAGATATCGAATGAGTTCTCCTCTTACTTTAACCAAATATACTCTCCGCGTAGATGATGATAAAATTGGACTTTAATTTATTGCGAGATCCGGAAATGAGAGTCTGTGGAATTCTCCGTTAGTTGCTGTTAGCCTATATCGGAGCACTCATAGGGACTTGTGGGCAACATCAACATCTCCTCCACCGTCAGACCCTTGGATCCCGAAGCCATAGCCGCCTCGCCACCACGGGTTCTCCATCCAGGCCCGACATACACCCCTGTGGCGAATCCCGAAAATGATAAAGTCTGTTTCTTTTTCTTCGGCTTCCCGACCGCCACCGCCTCTCGGAGGCTTGGGAAAATCTCCGCTCCACCACCTGCAACCATTGTCGAGCTGCCACTCTCCCCAGTTTCCTTAGCTTTGGCCTCTACCTCCGCATCTCACCATTTAGGTCATCTATAAAATTCTGGTCATCATCCTAGAATTCCTTAAGAGCGCCTTCTACTCCTCAGATCTACAAAGCACTGAATGCTTCAGCGAAGGCATGCTGTTTTCTCAAATCAGGAATCCACGAGAGCGAACTTTCTCTTCTTTGTTTTGGTTTGGCTTTCGTCCATCTTGGCCTCCCGTATGCATTTCTCCACTGGCTTCATACGATTCTTAACCAAGGCATAACAATAACTGCATGTTGCCACTTTCCCAATAGCACAATGATATTTTTCTCGATGGATCCGATCTGATCCACACCAAACTAAAAAGAACAATACAATCCTATTGGGGTTTAGCTACAACTTGATTAATGATCTATGGCTTTTGATCTAGATCTCCAGATCAGGAAAACCCAAAAACACAGCCACGACACCAGCAACTCTTTTCTGGATCACATCTGACCAAATCCACCTTTTTCAGATATATATATCCCATATCTGTAAAATGCTGCATTGATCTCATCACGCCCTATAAACCCCTAACATCAAAGAATCCCTTTGAAGCCAATATCTGGCTCCGATACCAATTGTTAAGAAATTTACTACATAACATAAATTAATTATGGAGAATTACCGAGAGGAACAAATATAAAAATAACCAGCAACAACCATAAACACATAAACACACGTTTATCCAGGAAAACCCCAAATCCGAGGAAAAACCCAACCTAATGATATCTCATTAGCATTGGCCAAAACCCTGGCCAATCCGACCAAGTGAGCCTTCACTGCTCACCTCCAGGCCCCCCATTACAATGAAGTCCTTCCAGCCTTTTATAAGCTCCATTACATATAATACCAAGGGCATAATACTATGGGTGCACAATACCATGTGCCCCAAAACCATCACTGTTTAACCTGGTCAACTTTGACTCTATCCTGAGTCAAGTTTACCTAACAATTCCAAGCAGCCCCATGAACCCTTAGATTTGGACAAAGAAGAACTCTGCAAAGACGTGGAAGAGCTAGATGCTGATGGGGGAGAGCCTCTCACCAGGCTCCAAGAGTATATCGCTTCGAAAAAAGGGAAAGCAAAGGTTCCAAAGGATCCTGATAACGCAAAATTCATGATCTCTACACCATTATTTCCAGAATAAGTGGTATTTGAAGGCATACTCTTAGCACGTATGCTGAACTCAGGTGAAGGCTTACTGCTTCAACTGATTCTCCAAGGTGATTCCATCACCATGCTGCACCCATCACTATGTTGCACCCATCACTGAGTTGTTATCATCACTGTGTTGCTCCCATCACTGAGTTGCACCTCATCATCATGCTGCACTATCCACTATGTTGCACCATTTTGCACCCATCCACTATGTTGCATCTCATCATGCTGCACTAATCCACTATGTTGCACCCATCCACTATGCTGCATCTCATCATGCTGCACTAATCCACTATTAAAATTTCCGCATTTGTCCACCAATAAGTACATGACCAAGATTCACTATGAAGAGACTGGGGTCACAAAGATGGAACCAATGGAGGGAAAAAGGGGTCGAGCAGGTCGGGTTGCTACATATGATGTGTGTGCCACACTTTCACAGGTCGATTATGAATATTGTATGTGTGCGCCAATTACTTGCGTTGATGCATGATGGGTGTTTGTGGTTAGGTGAACCCATCTCCATAACATACATGCTGATCCACAGAAGTACGGTGATTAGTCAGAGGCCAAGGTTATCTCCAACTTTGTTTGAGCAGTTGTGGGCCTACGCGGAATTTAAGGCTGATTTTCATAATGTATCCATCTGCATGAGGCAAGGTCCTAAGAAGACATGACACAAGTTTCCATACCTAGTTACAGAGTCCAATGTATAGGAGGTTGTGGGGACATGGCCATCGGAGTCGCCACAACCCATAGATATTGGTGTAGGTACTGGAAAAGGCAGAGACAACTCCTCCGCGTAGATCATAGCTGCACAAAAACAGAAAGAAGAAACACAAGAAATAGTGTGGGAATTGGCTAATCAGAAGAAGAAAGAAATTGTTGCTAAAGTAGCTCCTGCTAAGACAACTTTTGAAAAGAAGTGCACTACAAAGGAGGCCACAATGGAAGTAGAGGCATCTGCTTCTTAGTAGACTGCGAACAAGGAAGGGTCCAGGGAGGAGGAAGAAGGTGGTGGTGAGGAGTAGAGAACCCCCCTTCAAATCGTAGAAGTGGACCAAGGAGATGACTTCTGGATCCGGGAAGAAGAAAAAACCAGACAAGCAGGCACACATGGATCCAATGGTCCTTAATGAGAGGGACTTGGATGAGATCGGAGATAAGGTTTACGACACAATGAAAAAGTTATGGACTCAATTTGAGAAGCAGTACATGTAGACGCTGGGGAGTATCCATAAGGATTTGCGTGAGTTAAAAATTCAAGTAGTCAAAATTCATGCAAGCGTTGGACAAGCGAGCGAGGTTCAAGTGAGCCTACAACAAGCGAGTGAGAGCATAATGGAAACATAATAGACTTTGGACCTCAAAGTCATTCCCTTCCCAAAAGGAACATTACACAAAGAGTCAGAGGAAGATAATTCCCAACTCGAAAAGATCAAAGGCGTTGGTATGAATTTAGCCACACTGCCACTTCAAACCCTCCTTGCGCTTCATTAGGGAGTATTAGATGAGCTTTGGATCAGAGAGTAGTGCACGCTATCGATAATTAGTGAAGTCAAATGAAAAATGAGTAGATATTCACTGAAAAGGCTCAGACTCTTAAGGAAAAAGAAGAGCTAGTAGTGCAAAGCCAGAGCCTTGAAGCAGCAATTACACAAGTGTGTAATTCCATACCAAAACTACACATTACAGAGGATGCAGCAACTTCAACAAAGATTCATAAATTGACTGTTGTAGTGCGACAGTCTAAGGATGAGGTAGGTTGAGTTACCTTTGAATTTAAAATGAAGATCTCAGAAGTGAAATTGAAATTGTAGCTGACTAATCTTCCAGAGGTCAGGGAGCAGTGTGGTGCAACCATCAGAGAACACATGTCTACCTTGGATAATGTAGTATCCGACTGCAATGGTCTTTTTGAAAATGCAATGGAGCTATGGATCACTTTGTAGGAGGACTTAAACCTACAATGACTGGGTACAAAGATCATAGAAGCCTAGCATAAAGTTTATGATATCAAGGAGACTGCGCGCACTTTGGCCCCAGTCTAGCACTTTGTGCGCTTACAAGAAAGTTGTTGCATGCACAGGTTGAGGAGCTGTAGTGCAAAGAATCAGTTTTGAAGGCTCATATTCAACCATAGACAGAGGAAGTGAGCCAAATTACTCTGGCTATCAAAGAGAAGCTAAAGACTTTCCAGCAGACACAAAGAACCATGCAACTCATGATGGAGGGGCCAACTACAGAGAAGTTGGTCGAAGAAGTGTAGCAGGCTGTAGTCCAGAGCACAACGAACCTTGAAGTAGTGAAGCTAGAGTTCAGTTACCTTTGCAATAAAGTGGAGATGCAAGCTGAGTGAATCGAGGGCTAGTCACCATATTTACGTTGGGGGCCTATTTCGATGGGGTCCCTAGGGTTAGTTTTTTTTAGTTAAGTCATTTTTTGTAATAGTTTTTGTTAAATAATGAAATTCTCTGTGAAATGTGGAAGTGGAGCGTGAAGCTAAGTAGAGTCAATGGGGCATTAACCCCTTGTATGGGTAGGTGATAAAGATGTTTTGAAACCCGCCCATGGTTCGTGGAGCATGGTATTGTAAAGAAAATGCTATAAATAGATGAGTCATGACGAGTCTTAATAACTAGAACAAAAGGGAAGAATTATGGTAAGAACAAGGTACTAAGGAAGGAAAAGTATGTTTCCTGTACTTAGGTGAAAGGGGAAGGCTCCTATAATTGAGTGCGTGAAGACCTTGGTAAGTATGCAAGATGAGTGTGTAGGCCCTTACAGTTGAGTGCACAGGGAGGAGAAGTCCGTAATTGAACACTTATTCATAATAAAGACTATTTTGAGCCGAACCTCTGCATCTGTGCCTTATTTATCATTTAAGTTAAGTTTTTATATCCATCTGTTATTATTTATGTGAATTAATGTGTGTTTATTATGCGAAATTAGTGGATCTATATTTGTTATGCATGTTAATAGCAATTTAAGACCTTCATGAAGATTTGGAAGATGTTAGATAGATTTGTTGTAGTTAGCTATTTGGAAAGGGTACATCTGTGCGATGACAGATCTATGCAAGAAGGGATTCATAATACACATTTACTACATGGAAATGCTGTAATCTTTCTGCATAATAAGTATAATTAAGTACCTTCGCGAGGACCTGAAGGTCATTTTGATAGATTTTCATTAGCTAATAGTCGGAAGGAATAAACCTGCGTGAAGGTAGATCTAAACCTTAGAAACCTTATGAAACCATCATATAGGCATCTGGATGCAAAAACCTAGTTCTAGCATCGCCTAATATTGCTTCGGGTGAGATTGCAGCTTGTGCTACGCAGGTTATTTCTGAAAGGGCCAACAGTTAGGGTTTTGTTGGTTGGCATGAATAACGCTGAACCTGGGTCAGGCCCCCTTAAGCCAACATCTTCTTAACATTCTCTTAACTTCCATCCACATTTTTGGGATCCAAACCTAATTTAATTACAAGGTATTCCAGTGATTTGACCCTAACATCCTTCACTAGAGAAGAAGTATTTTCCATTTTAAGTTTTGCAACAATAGTATTCAAAGAATTCTGCAATTTTGATACATTTGACTCAGAACTAGTGAGAGAGGAATAAATCATCTCACTAGTTCATCTCTGTAGATCAATATGATCTATAGGATGGATTTGTTTAGTATTTAAAGATTAAAAAAATGTCTTTAGGTTCAATAAATTCTAACTTCAATTCACCTTTTTAGTATCAAGAGCTGAAAGCAACCTATTTTTACTAGAAGTTTTCTTCCAGAACTTGGTATAATTTATTGCCTTCAAAGCCTCATTCTTTTTCTTGATTTCCAAAAACTTGGAAAAGATGTTTAGGTTAGAAGGAGAATATTTTTCTATCCCTGGATCCAATTCTTTCATTATGAAAATAGGCTCACCTGAAACAATAGTAGTTAGTGAAGAAATGTTGGATGATACAATTTCTGATACAACACCCTCCATATTTTTTGTCTTCTTTCTCTTGTATACTCTGAATTGTTCCATTTTTGGCTCTGGTAACCTTTTATTTGTCCTCTTAAGTTCTTTTTCTTTCATTTGAGGTGTAACCAAAATTTTCTATCCTACTAACTGCTCCACAGTTTGTTCTTCTGTCACATCTTGCAAAGTATTTTCCTCCCTGGTGTCCTTATTAGCAAATTTCTCTGTCTCAGGGTTAGACACATGAAAATAAGGTGGGTATCTCTGCTAAACTCTTATGGCTGAAATTCTCCCAATGGGGTCATATGGCCAAGTAACCATTAATTTAAACTTAATTTGTGCTAAGAATTGTCCCACCTCTTTGTCTGTTGACCTCTGATTCAGTATAGATGGCCCTATCTGTGCCTTCAGTTTAAACAAGGTTTATTTCATTCTATGTAAAAAATTTACTTGATCTACACTGAGGCTTTGTCTGATGAATCGAAGTGAAAAAATACACAGTCAAAAAAACTGGCAACTGATAGGGTGGAAGTTCACACCCATACAATCTAATTTCTGTAAAATGTTGGTACAAATACCAATCACCAAGCCTTGTTTGTTCACTAAGCTGCATAATTGTTGGCTTATTGAGGCCTGGCCCAGGTTTAGAGTTAAGTTAGCCAAAAAAATCCCAATACTACTGGCCCTTTCAGCAATAGTCCGCGGAGCGCGGACTGAGGTTTCACTCGAAGTAGTATGGGAGTGTGCTAGAACCAGGTTTCCGCACCCTGGAGATGTCTAAGGAGTTAAACTGGTTCATGGTTTGACCGTGCATGAAGGTTGCTTCACACACTTTCCCGTACTTCGCAGCCTGATATACTGCCTTCGCGCAGTCCTACCTAGGGGCTGAACGTCGCACTCTACATTATTACCCAAGATCTTACTAGTATTCCAACATTAGTTAATTAGCTTTGCCTACTTGAGTGATTTAAGTATACTTAACAATATAAACCATTCATACAGGTGCACGCAGTAAATAAATGGTATATTTGCAAATTATATCAATCATTCATTAACCCAAGAACATTAATTACTTCCTCAGTTACAGACTCGACTTTGCCCTGTGCACTCAGCTGCAAATTACTAGGCCTCTGCGCACTCAGCTGCAGAGCCTTCTCCTTCTCTACGACCCAAAGACAGAATTTACACTTCGACTCAGTCACTTGGATTTTTTCCTACTTCTTCCTTATTTTCTTTTACACTTAGAGCCTCGCTCTATTTATACAATCCCATGGTCTCCGGACTATGGGTAGGTCTATCTAGCTGCCATTACATTACAAAACTAGGATGGACAACCCTGTGACTCTATCATACTTTCACGCCCCGCGCTCGTAATTCGCGGAGCTTTACAACAAGATTTGGTCAAAACCTAGGCTTTGAGCCCCAAAACATGCCTTGGGGGGATTCCATGCCCAACAGGCCCCCAACACAAACATCGTGACTCACCCTCAAGTCAGTCTGTCAGAATGACGATCTTTGCGCGAAGGCCCTCCAACTGTTCTCAAACTGCATGGAGGTCAACAACGCATTGAGCTACTGCTTGCTGGATCTACTGCATATGCTGTTCCGAGACCTCTATGTCAGGAGTGCTTCTCTACATCTGTACTGATATCTGCTGCATATTTTTATAGTCTCACGCCATTGTCCGGATCCTTGGAGCACGAAGACTATACTTTTTCCATCTAGTCAGATAGCCGGCCCACCCATGTAGGGCTTCAAGCAGCTACCATTCACTTTGCCTGGGAAAGGTTCTCCATTTAGTTTGACTAGCTGGACCGTGCCTCCCTCTGTGACCTTCTTAACAACGTATGCTCCCAGCCAATGCATTCGGAGCTTTCCATGGAACTTATCAAACTTGCTGTTGTACAACAACACTAAATCATTTATCTTGACTGTGCCCAACTTAATATGGAGATTGTGCCAAGCCTTCTCATGCTGATTTTGCACCTGTTGATGAAAGTCGGCCAATAACCATTCCTCGTGAAGTTCATCCAACTGCGAAAGCCTTTCTTCTAGGGCTTCATGGTTTGTCATACCTGTGAGCACTGCTATGCGTAGACTAGGTACAATATACTCCAATGGCATGACAGCTTCAACACCATAAACTAATCGGAAAGGTGTTTGTCTTATCACTTTCTTGCACGTCTTCCTATAAGTCCATAGTACTGCAGGTACGTGCAGGTCCCAATCGCTTTGTTTCACATGGTGGACTGTGTTTAGTGCTTTTCGTACTTTGTAAAAAGCTTCTGCATGAATATGCTTCTACGTGCTTGGCCTTACCATACTTCTTGCTCCCAATAGAAGGGGTCACTCACGTCATTGTCTTGCCCGCTCCTGCTTGTCGGTAATGTTTCCTATCACGGGGATGGTGTGCATTCGTGCAGGTTGCGCACCATATGATTGTACCCATTTGGAAAGGTGGGCGCACGGGTTGTTTTGTCCATCGTAGTTGGCTTTCATCTGCATCTGAGGCTTTTCAAGCCACATGCACATCATCCTTCTACATTCGTGCCAGTCCTCAAAAATTCTTTGATGCGTACCCCACCATCTTGTGGGCGTAGCACACAGTACCCATTTCAGGATGTCGAAACGCTGTTGTTCCAGTACTTCTCTTTCAAATTTGTTTAGGAAATCATCCACCTCACTCAACTCGTCATACATAGGTAGATCTCTTACCTTTATTGCCACACAGTGCAATGATCTTTTCATCATGTTACAGTTGAGTGTGGTTACCTCGTGTAACTGGTTCTACCATCGTTCTATTTCCTCATCCAAATTTGAGGTGCAGGAGCTTTCGCATTCCCACGAGAGTCTGCCATCTGTTGTTGGACTTCTCCCACGTGGTTATCTTGTAGATACAGTCTAGATCATTGTCACTATCGTAATCACACGCTGGCTCTGTGTAGCGCGATCCTTCTACAGGGTCTAAAGGTACCACTACGCGCAGTGACTTTTTCTCAAAAATCATCTTGCGCTTCTTTATATTTATTACTTCATTCATGTTAGTGGCCCAATCTATGCCCAATAGCGTAGGATAGGGATTGTTCTCATCAACAATCTCTATTACTTCAAAATCTACTAGCGCGCTCACACCTTCAATATCTACCATTATTCCTTGCAGTCTTCCCATAGGTAGGATCTTTTGCTGGTTCACCATGCGCAATTGAATAGGAGACCATTGTAGCGCAGGCTTGCCCATGGGGTCCCACGTCTGCTTTGGAAAGACTTTTGCATCCGATCCTAGATCCAAAATCACTTGATCCATTTCATATTCCCCGATTTGCACTGTCAATCTCATATCTCTTCCCGTTTGCGTTGTGTGCTTCTCGAGGTTCCGGACTACGCACTGTTCTCCTGGCATGCTTGCAGCACATCTAGTGATGAGTTATTATAGCCCCTTCATAGCTTTGCTGTCACATAGTAGCTTCATGCATGTATCCAAAAATGTAGTGAGCATTGATGGGTCCATTTCCGGTTCCAGTTTGTCTTTACTTCCTGAAGTGGAGGCACTCGCGAAGCTCTCTTAACTTCCATGAATATCTCCTTAGCATGCTCTAAATTGAATTCTAGTTCCTTTTTCGAGCCCTATGAACCCAGACACTCTCTTCAGGCTGCTTGCCTTTGTCATCTCCTGTCGTGATATCACTTCAGAGCATGATATTTACATTTGGGTCTTCCTTGCGCGGCACAGACATCATCCTTTCCAAGTTCTGAGTCGGGGGAGGTTGGAGTGCTCCTTTATCGCACAACCTCGCTATCAGCATGGGACAATCCTCCATCTCATGATAAAACTGGGTACAATATAAACATGATAGTCTCGTTGGATTTGTACAATCGTGGGCATAATGCCTTGGCCCTCTACAATTGTAACATATCAGCTAGTCGTGACCTTTTCCTGGTCCCATTCCACCTCAACCTCACCTACACCCCTGAAATCCAGTGCACGCCATCCTTGCATTTTGATCGAGGGCCCGTGTTTTAGTCTGAACTCTGTAGGTAGGAGTCTGATCCATCATCAATTCATAACTTCTACAGGTGCACTCATTGTGGCCTACTGACCTGCAGAAATTGCAGAACAACTGCTGGGAATTATGTGTATACTTCTGTAATAGATGGCAGTTATCTGTAGCATGCTTCCCTCCTATCTGACAAATCATGCACCATAATGCAGGCGCCATGTTTGGTCCTGCTTTTTCCTCCAGTCTCAATGGCATTGAGCCTCCTCCCTCCAGGTAGTTCGCGAAGGTTAGACAATGGTCCTTGTCATGTCCCTGGCCTTCGCACTTTACGCACCATACCTCCTAGCGCGCTTCTGGGCAAGTCGTCGTGTCTTGTTTCAAACTCTGCATCTCAAGGCACAAGTTTTTCAACTACATGTGGATCTGTTGAACTCCCAGGTTAGGATCTTGTATTGGGGTCTCGTGCAGTCTCATCGCAATCTCCAAGGCCTCGACCTGAGTGGTTAGCTTCTGCTGTGACAACTTGTTCCTTAGATGCGGCGTTAGTGATGCTACAAACCATGTGTGGTGTTTCCCATCCGTCAAGGTCATATTGACTTCACAAATTGTACACTTTAGTCTCTAATCTAGCTCCTAGGGGGTCTTGCCTAGAAGCATCGCGATTTCCTTAAATCCAATGATCGAATGGATCTCTGATTTTGGCCTGCTAAATTCCTTGCTTACTGTAACTTGGATATCCTTGATCCCTGCATTCAGATTGTCATTGGAATGCTTAATGTGCTAAGTCAGTGTGCGATCCTACAGAGCACTAACCAGTGTTGCTTTCCTTATATTGTCATCCGTGACTCCTTCCGCTTCCCATACAACCCTTACCATGAACAAAAACTGGTTCGGATATTCATTCCCTACTCCCTTGAACACCGACAACTTTATCGCACTTTCCATATTGAACTTTTGTGGTGGCAGAGGAGGTGTGGCCGAAGATGGGGGTGAAGATGGTGAAACTGGTGGTGGTCTAGGTGGGAGTGGTATGCGCGGAATTCACCGCTTTATCAAACTATCACTCTTCTTGGTGAAACCTTCGCGAGCTCTTCCTTGCTTTCTTATGGAGGTGAGATGAAGGGGCTAGTTTCTAGTTCTGAGCTACCTTCATTTTTGTAGATCCTCCCACTTCGCGTAGCCCCAAACATCAATTTATTTGCATAACCCACTTTTCACACAGTAGCATTTTAATCCAAGTGTTCAAATATTTAACGTACTTACCTCGCGGTCCTTTGAGGAAGCATTGTTCCACCTCGCTATAGCTGACTGAAGTATCTACCGCAAACTTGGTGATAAGTCTTCCTATAATTCAATCGAGCCAGTGATTCATAGTACACGCAATCTTATCTTTCGATGCTTCCAGTCTGCGCACGAATTCTGGAGTCCACACAATAGGTTTGTCAAGCCTACACCTTCCTTGATTGTCTCCTAACTTTGCAATCCACTCGCACAACTCAGAGGGGAAGGATGCAAAGAAAATTTTGTGGATTTCCGTATATAAGTAGCAATCTAACCACTCTTCCTTTGATACCCGTGGATTCCTATTCTCCTGCACCGCGAACTCGTAAATATTTCTGTCCAACCACTCTTCAATTCCTTTCTTTGTTGGATTCCAATGGTACGACATTAGACATCTCTATGTAGATCCCGGTCCTGACAACGAAACCATTTGTTGGGTTATTGTGGCCTGACCCAGGTTCAAAGTTAAGTTAGGCAAACAAATCCCAGTACTACTGGCCCTTTCGGCAACAGTCCGTGGAGCACGAACTGAGGTCTCACACGAAGCAGTATGGGAGGGTGCTAGAACTAGGTTTCCGCACCTTGGAGATGTGTGAGGAGTTCAACTGGTTCACGGTTTGACCCTGCGCGTAGGTTGCTTCACGCACTTTCTCGTACTTCATAGCCTAATATACTGCCTTCTCGCAGTCCCACCCAGGGGCTAAATGTCGCACTCTACATTATTACCCAAGACCTTACTAGTATTCCAACGTTAGTTAACTAGCTTTGCCTACTTGAGTGATTTAGGTATATTTAACAATATAAACCATTCATATAGGTGCATGCAGTAAGTAAACGACATATATGCAAATTATACCAATCATTCATTACCCTAAGAACAAATACACATAATTATAACCAAACTTCTCTTTATTAATTCCTTCCTCGGTTACAGACTCGATTTCGCCCTGCGCACTCAGTTGCAGGGGTCCACGCACTTAGTTTCGGATGACTAGGCCTCTGCGCACTCAGCTGCAGAGCCTTATCCTACTCTACAACCCAAAGACACTGTACTCTTTGACTCAGTCACTTGGGCTTTTTCCTACTTATTCCTTCTTTTCTTTTACACTTAGAGCCTCGATCTATTTATACAATCCCATGGTCCGTGGACCATGGGTAGGTCTATCAAGTCGACATTACATTACAAAACTAGGGCGAACAACCCTGTGACTCTATCATACTTTCGCGCCCGCAATTCGCGAAGCTTTACAACAAGATTCGGTCAAAACATGGGCTTTGAGCCCCAAAACATGCCTTGGGGGGATTCCATGCCCAGCAATTATCCTTTTGATTTTAGGTGAAATTCTAGGAGGAATATCACTAATCAATAAACTATAGCATATGTGAAGAAACTTGTTCACAAAATCAGTGAATGAAATTTCCTCAGACTTCCTTTTGACTGAGGACGTTCGATGAATCATAGGCCATTGATTCCCTTGTAGATCCTACTTTTGCAACTGTATTGATTGTCTAATTGATAATACAAAAACAAATACACCAAGACTAATTGATAGTTAAAATAATTTTCAACTTCAAATTTAAGAAACTAGCCATGAATGGCCTCAGATAAAAACTAGTTGAAATTGAATAAGATTTGTGTTTTCGTATCTGGACAAAACGTTGACAAAAAAGATAGAATGATTTCATCCACTTTCTCATCACTTTGATACCCTAAAATAAAACATAAAATGGATATGATTTGTCTTGAAAATTATGGAAACATTGATGAAGGGTAAGACAGATTGTGAGTGGGAATACTAGTCCCTTCAGGCATGAATAATTCAAGAATAACTGCTCTTTTTTCAAAAGTTAACTTCTGATATATTTCCAATATAATTTCACTAGATAATGGGTGCAAAGAGATGACAAAATATATGTACAGGGATTTTAAAATGGACTTAGAAGTTACAAAAAACATGGTTTCACCATTTTGAGCAATTATGGTTTTCTCATTGGGGAAGTACCTGTTTGCACATCATACTACAAATTCTAGAAAAGGAAGAGATTGAGGAAATATAAAATGAGGTAAAAAGGACTCCCACAGAAAAAACTCATCGCTATTATATTGAAACTTTTGAGAAGCCCAATTATGCAATTCATATAGATCAAACTTTCCCTATCAACTAAGGGCAATTAACCAATTTTTGGGAGGGTTTGAGATTGAACTTGAGACTCTTTTCCTTTAGTTGAACTCATTTTGAACTATCAACTTGTATCAAGGAGAAAAATTACTTGTAAAATGTACAACACATTGTATTTATGAGTTGTCATTGAGGGATTTCTGTAATTCCACACTTTGATTCTCTGTGTCTGGTGACTGAAGCAAAGGTGAGAGGGGATAGACAAAGGCAGGAGTGATTAGATTATGAATGGGAGTGAGAACATAGTGGAATGAATGTTCTTATAAGGGGCATATTTATAATTAAATGGAAAAATGTATTTGGAATTAAGTGGCAAACGATCAATAAAATGGTGTCACGTGATATTATTACCAAAACCGAGAATGTTTTTTTTTAGCGGGTGATGGGTGATAAGTGGTAACGAGTGGGGGTGGGTGGGTGCACAATTCATCTGTCATTGCCACGTTTCAAAAGTTGTTTTTGAGAAACAACTTTTTGCGCGCACACCCCCCCCCCAATTGTTAAATGCCGACCAAGCGCTGGTGGGGGGAGGGGTTAGTGCAATAGAACAAGAGTCATTGATAACCAAAGCGTCAATTACCACCAGTAGAAACTGCACAATAGTTAGTGTGTGATGATTTGATGTTTCATTTATGAAAATAAAACAAAATAATATATTGCGACATGATATATTTGGGCACAAACTTTGACAAAGTGTAATATAAACATATTTTTTTTTTTAAATTTTAATCAAAATTTTGAAATTTTCTATGTAACAAGGAAATGTCACAACACCCCAAGTGTTGGTGTAGTGTTGTGTGGTATAAACACATCTTTGGTTGCCCAATTTCAATCATTGACAAGAAAGATGGAATGGCGTTCTACCCCTTAATTGTTACAACATCTGCTATTACAACATTTGTTGTTACAGGATCCGTTGTAATGGTCATTGTTTTAGTAGTTTCAATAGTAGCAATTGTTACCTACGTTTGTGCTTCTCAATTTTTTTTCTTGATCCCCCCAAGTGTTGGTGTAGTGTTGGGTGGCAGAAACACCTCTTTGGTTGCCCACTTTCAAGCTTTGACAAGCAAGTTGAAATGGCTTGCTACCCCCTCAATTTTCTCCTCAAGGTGCTACATCTCCTTCAAGGTTACAAATTCAGTTGCTTTGATGACATATGATCCATAAATAGTAGGTCTATGTCATGTTTATCTCATCAATATGAACCATTGTGAAAATAAATATAAAAGAAAACAATGATGTGTCTAACACTCGATGATTGTTTCCAATTAAATTCATTAATCAGTTGTCAATGCAATTCATTTATAAAACCAGAACCTTGTTAAGTCGAGTTCAAGGATCCTTTGTTAGTTCAAGTGAGTCAAAGGATCCTACCCATGATGCATTGTTGTAATTCACGTAACCAATGCTCAAGCTTCAACTTGCGTACAATTGACCAAAAGAAAAAATTGTTGTGATCAATGCTCTTGATCAACAAAGGGCATAATTGATTATGTTTTCACTAGGTTTCAAGCCTAATTCCAAATGGATTTCAACATTATAATTCATTAATAAGAGACTATTTCATAAGGAAGTTCGATTTATTTAGTTGAAAATTGCTGCAACATCTAATATCCATAGGTTCACCAGTGAATAGAAGTTCATCATGCCTAATCTATCAAGTGACCGATGCCAATTCATAGGTTCCATGGATTATCTTGATTTTGGATTTGACCCCTAATTACTATCCTTGACAAACTCTAATTTGAATATGTTCTCAAACTGTTAGAGAAGCACAAATAATTTGCAATGATCATCTATATGGAAAGTGTTTACACTGTAGAAGTCGCAATGAACAATCAAATTGCAATTTTAGTGTAGACTTGTAGCATCCCTTTGGGACATCCCTAGGTCACCTGTAACTCACCTTCCTTTCCTTCATTCTTAGACTAAAGTCTGTTAGGCGATAAAAAGGTGTCTTTTAACCCCTATTTACCCTACGTTAATTATCAATCCAGGTACAATTTTTTATCTTAAGAGTGTACTCAGTCTGAAGCGGTCACTTGTTTAAGAGTAATGCTTGTAGTATAGTGCTTACCAAAGTAAATGAATGCTTGGAAAAAGATCTAATTGTAATGGAAAGAAACTTAAATTCTTTGTAGTTAAATCATTCACTCAAGAAACTACAACAATCATCAGTTAAGGATGCAGTAATGATAACTCTTTTCCCTGTAAACTGATGTAAATGGAAATCAATCACAGACAAGATCTTCAATTTGAGAACTTAGACAACAGTAGTCAATGTTCGTTACAGTCGTAGATCTTTCTATCCACACTCAAGTAAATGCTGTAAATAACAATTCAATTAGCAGAAAAGGAACAATAACTAAATCTATTGAAAAGATTGAACAACAAAACTTAATCTACAAGAATGAATTGAGCAGCAATCTTAACCGAAAGGAATCAAACAACTATCTTTAACTAAGAAAGGAATTGAACAACAATCCTTAACTAAGAAAAGAATTGAACATCAATCTAAGAAAGGAACAACAAACCTAATTAAATCTACAAAAATTGAGCAACAAACTTAATTAAGTGTAAACACACAATGAATCTAGAGTAATTGAACCAGTAATCTTATTATAGCATAATGGACACTAACTACAGTTATAAAGGAACGCCAATTGCAATTATAATTGAACAATAGTTAAATGAACAAGAATCACAATTGTAAATGGACTGTAGTTAAATGAACAACAATATCAATTTGTAAATGAACAACAATATCAATATGTAAATGAACAACAATAGCAACTGTAAATAAACAGTAGAATCCGATTTAGACAATGCAATATTGTTTCAAAAGGAACAACATAATATTTCGGTTGTAATTAACTATCTTGATATCCAATTACGATTTCGATATAACATAGCAGTTAAATGAAATGTTCAAAAACAAAAGATTACTGAATAAAACAAGTTAAGGGAATGCAAAGAAAACCAAACCACACACAACTATAATCGTTAAATAATGATACAAGAAGCAAGTGATCCACTTGAGCCGAGCCCTTAGCCCCCAGGGAAGCATTGCTGCGGTTACTCAAGGATCAGAAGATAGAATAACAATGAAGTTATATATTAATCATAAATGGTAGAGTTACAGCGATCGCTCTTCAAAGAGAGTCGATGATCAAAGTTAAGTTTAAAAAAATAAGTTCTACCAGTTAACAATAAAATCTGCCCCCTGGGCTACCATCGCTGTCCCTTTTTATAATGGCTAGGTGGAAGTATCAAGAGTATCGATAAGCTTTGAAACACTAATTCCTCAAGATCAAAGGATCCTGAGGGATTCGCTTTGTCTTTGATCTCCAGTTATGGTTTTGTCCTCTTGCGCTGATGCCACATTTTCTCTTCCTTTTCCTGGACCATGCGCTCCAATCTTGATTTCCTGATCTGGATTCGGCTTCCTATCAAAGGGACAACAGTTGTTTCTACTTTTTCTTTTCCTCCAGAATAGTGATTTTCCATTTTCTTCACTTTCTGTATAGAAAAAGACAATAATTAGTCATTTTGTATAAATCACAAATCTCCTTAATTCTATCATAATTCTCTAATCGTATTGGCATCCTAGAATGTAAAGGAGTTATGATTCAAAGGAAAAGGAAAAGGAATAAATGGTAAATACATACCTTTTCTAGTGCTCAACACACACCCCTGCTTACCCTTTTTCATTCCCTCATGAAAACATTGTAATTTACATGCAAGGAAGTTAGGGAATAGGCTAGAGAAGGATTTTCATGCAGTAGTCTAAAACCATGATTTCTAGCTAAAGCTTCAAAAATATGCCTTGTCTGGCCTTTAGGAAATTCATATAGGGCTCTATACCTTGGTGCAAGATACTAGATGATTGGCCTTCAAAACCTACAACCTAACCAATGCGGCCCTCTCTCAAGATGAGGTTACTATAGGTAACTAGGCGATCAACAACTAACTTAAAATTTTCGTAATTTAATGGCTCTCTGTCCTGAACATTCTGATTGGAAGTCTTGTATCGGAGTTTAACTGCTACTATGGCAAGGTCGTTGATGGCTAGGAAGTATTCTACCCCTTGCTGGATAACTGCTGTGTGAATGGGTCCCAATGTCTGGATCACACCCTGCTTTCTCATTAAGCTTCTATGCTTATTCCACAGTCGTAATGGGTTTCTTGGTTCACCCCTTACCCACAGATCTAACTCGTTCTCCTCTCTCTGAAAGGTGTTATGGGCTTTAAGCCACTTTATCTGGTTAACATCAAAAGAGATGAATGCCTTAAAGTGGATATCTCCCACAAAAGGGCTAGGGTTCTCTTCCGTTTCACTGTCCAACACAATATTATGAAAATGAAACTCACATAGCAATCACTGGACTTTCACCCCATAATTCTTACGATAGTTTATGACATCATCAATAGTTTTTAACTCTATAGGCACCCCTACCTTGACAGCCTTAATTTTTAATTGTAAGTACCTTTCCATAAAAAAAAAGCATAATTTTTGGCAGGTGCCCTACATGCTAGAACATCAGTATATAAAGAACATAGGGTATCCATTTGACTCATAATTGTGTCTAGTCTATTGGTTACCTTTTTAAATTTTTATTCTGCCCTTCGCCATCTATCGAAGGCTTCACTCTCCAATGCATTGATGTTCTTTACTTACTGCTGTAACTTTTGATATTTCTCCTGAGGAACAGTTTCCTTTGTGAGCTCTTCTATTGTTTGTTGGGCCTATGCTAGATCTTTTTGAAGTCTCACTATCCTTAGATCATTGTCCATCATAACATTTTTGGGCTAGAGATCTACCTGGATATCCTTATTGCGACATCTGGTTCCTATATTCCGTGTTTCCTTCTCATGAACTGTTCAGTCGGTCGTGATATTAGAGGACAATGCCTCTGTCTAGAACCCCTTATCACAGACTAGTGTGTCTACTGTTTGGGCCTCTGCGTTTGTAACAGCCACATGTTATTCCTTGCAGTCCTGAATGATAATGGGTTCAGTTTGAGTCCTTTTGGTCTTCCTTTTATAGGGTTTTGTCTGGGTGGCTGCATCCTTTGTTTCAAGGGTTCTTTTTGAGATTCTCCCCATTTTTAGGACCTTTATTTGTTGTCTGAGTTGTTTAACTACATTTAGTAGCCTCTGTTGTTCCTTTCACAGTCTTTTGATTTCATTTGTTTTCTTCGAAGGAATAGTTGTTTCTTTTCTTGGGCTTGGGCTTTGTTCTTCAGGGATTGTACCCTCGCCCTGGCTTATTTCCATGTTTTTTGCTTGGAACACTTTTTCAGTATTCTCGTCCTACTAATCCGGTTTCTCAGGAGTGGAAACCCTGGTTTGATCTGCTATTTCCCAGGTGGTTTCTGCTTCTACTTCTTCTTCATCATTCATTTCTTTAGATGCACTCTTGCTGTGAGCAGAGTGTTCTTGTGATTGGCTTTCTTCTTATTCCTCATTGTCCATCTCCTCGGATGCACTCTTACTATGAGCAGAGTGTTCCTGTAATTGTCCTGTCTCAATATCGAGGTTGAGTGGGTTGTGGGGCTGGATGTACTCACCCATATTGGCCAAAATTTGGGCCAATTCGTCTTCTTGCAGAGGGTTTTGTAATGGGCTTTCACTGGGTTGCTCTGCTTCCTCCCCTTCTTCCTCGCCAGAGTGCTCAGTTTCCTCTTCCGGTTCCTCTTCATTTTCTTCTAATTATTCTTCTTCATTTCCCCTCCTTTATGTTGTGGGGGTTGCTCATCCTCTGATTCATATATCTCTAATGGCTGGCTACTATTTTCTTGGGGATTTCCCAATATTCCTCTGCTTCTCCCCAGTCTGGCGGACTGTCTGCATTTCTGCAATCTAAGCGATGTGCTAGCAGTGCTTTTTCATTTTGGGGCTGGTAGGCGAATCCCCCATCTATTGAGAAAACCAATTCTTCCCAATTGCTCTGCTGTTGAACGAGACTATAACTGACTATTAGCCAAATTAAGTCGTGATGACTTACTACCGTTTCCACATGTCGAGATTTTCTTATACTTTGAGCAGCATCATGTAATAAAAAGTTCAAGTATGCAAGAAAATTCACAACACATTTTTGTTTTAATACAACTAACAGTTTGATATGGCATGGTCTTACCACGTCTTTTCTGCCATCGTAGGTGATATAGCTTTGCACAATCCTGGCTAATTCTGCCCATGGTTCTCCTAGGGTTGTAGGTAGAACTCCTTTTCCTTTGGAAATAAGGCTCTGTCCTTTATCTCGAAAGATGGTTATAGCGTTTTGAAGTCTCACTTTCTTCTGGGTCCATACTGGTCCAACAACTGGCAGTCCTGATACTTCAGCAATTATCACATCTATTACTGTTATTTGTCTCCCCCTCACCATGGAACGATCTTCCTGCAAATTTTGCAGAAATTCAATAGGCATCGTCTCATTAGACTACTGTAGTCAGTTAAGGTAGGCAATCCATCCTGCCCTTATTAAACTTTTGCATGCATCATTGGAGATCATTAAAACCCGTGGTTTGCTGCAAATCGCCTCCCATCTTTGTTCAAGCTTAGCACACTGTTACTTTTTTTTTTTTTTTTTTTTTACAGAGCAAGATCACAGAAACTGCGATGGAACAACAAGTTGTTCAAGCTTTTAGCACACTGTTAATTTTTATAGAGAAAAAAAAAACAGAAATGGTGATGGAACAACAAGCTGTTCAAGCTTTAGCACACTGTTAAACTTTTACAGAGCAAAAACACAGAAACGTCGATGGAGCAACAAGCTGTGTATATTGGGAAATATCAATATCGTTAAACTTGCTATTCCCGAGTTTTGATGGAGTCATAGTACCTCCAAATAAGGAGTTGACATGTATGCCAATGTATTATGGAGGTCACCTGCACCCCCCTGAAATATGATAGGCCATCCTTGGCTGGCAAATAAAGGTGCATGCTCGACTGCAGTCGTACAGTAAAATAAAGGAACCGCTTATATATCCGTGACATGATTACAAAAATTAGCAGATTACTGAAATAGAGGCTTATGATGGAAATCGCAAATAGATATGGAAATGTTGTGAAATGATGTGAAAAATAGAGGATAGGACAGCAGACGTAAGTAAAAGTTCTTATGCGGTCATCATCCACTTTAACCATTATGATTGATTTATAAATTATTTTTCATGTATAAGAGGGTTGAAAGGGTTATATAACATAATATCATTTGAAATCAATATAAAGATATAAGAAAAAGGGTGTATAATGACTACTGGTGTATGAAAAGTATGACTTCAATACCATTAGCAGAGCTCTATTGCCCATAGGTGTCCATAACCTTGATAGAGTTGCTTGTTTCACCCTTGGAACCATAATCCTTTGTGTATGCCTAGGAAAGTGTTGTGCGATGTTAGAATGGAGGCCATTGTGCTGGCTTGGTGACCAGATGAATCACAATGCCATTCACCAGGAAGGAGTGAAAGGTGGGTAGGTCGGCTCGTGATGAGACCTCCGGTTCCAAGGACTTTTTTATTTTTATGATATGCCTCTTGGATCATATCCCTGGTGCGATGGCCATAGTGGGAATGCCATTTCACGTGCTTCCTTATGATCATGGTAGGCTGGCTCTGGATGAGACCGCCTATCCTTCTGTTAGAGCCTAGATCGACCTTAGGCTGAAGGGAGGAAATCCTAGGATAACCACAAACCAAGCTTAACCTGGTAGCTAGCCCTACCAGGTCGGGAGAGGGCTCTCTCCTTATGAATTTCAGTCAATATGATTGAATCAAATATGGATTTTAGGCTAGGTATAGTAGCTCTAGGATTTTAGATTGATTTTTGTTTTGGGTCAAAACAGCAAGAGAAAGGAGGATTTGGATTATGGAATCAATGTCAGTTTCTGCCCGCAAATCTGGGGCAAATTACGTGCCATGTTAAGCCAAGTGAAGAATGTAAATGTGAGAAGTATAAGGGAGAAAGCCCACTGCAGTAGCGTCAAACAAAGGATGGATCTGCAGTAGAAACTTTAGATGAAAGAGAATAATGAGGTTGCTCAATAGAGCATCTAACAACAGATGAATTCGGCTAAAACTACCGTTACAACTAACAACAAAATCATCATGAAAGGAGCATCATTATGGATGAATTCTTAACATATCACTTAGATAATGCTGAGCAAAGGAGAAAAACATAATGTGTAAATGAATTACAGGAGAAAAAACATACTGAACATTTAAGCACCGTGATGAATCCCAGGCCTAAAGAGTAAAAACTGCTTTATTATGATATTCAATAAAACTTTACACAATCCAAATGCTTCTTTGCTGCAAAAATCCAACCTATACACTATGAAATTCATAAAATATATACATTTTCTCATCCTTGTACTAAGGGAATTGAGCTCAACCATTTTCTTCAAAATAGAATCAGTTACATTAAACTTGGATCGAATTTCTGAAAATAGGTGTTGAAGATGAACTCGTATCTCCTAAACCATAGCACTTGTTACAAAAATGAAAGAGTTTTTTGGAGATAAGGTCATGTTGGAGAAACACCTCTCTCAAATTTTGGAAATTTGTTTCTAGTTGCTCGTAATTTGTGCCACAAAATCATCTCTAAAACAGAAAATCATTAAAAATTTAAATATGTGAAAATGAGCTGTAAATATCTAGTCACATATCCCAATTCATGACACCTGTGAATAAACTGAAAGAGGTTTTTGTTATATGGATCATGGTTAACAAAAATGTATTTGGGTTTTTCAAAATTACTTTCCATCTGTTGTAAAATGGCACTGCACTTAAATGACCAAAGCAGTAAAATAAATGAAAAATTTGCTTTGTTTTAATGCAGGCTCCAAATATCACTGCATATCTCCCACATAGTAGCAGCTATGAATAAACTGAAGGAGGTTTTTTTTATTTGGTATGAAATGGGAAAAAACCTCTTTCACTTTTGTAAAATTCCTGTCCAAAATTATTTTGTACTAAACTTGTCCCTGTGTGCAGCAACTGACCTCAAACATGCATAACGAAGAATCAATCATTCATTTCGATCATATCTTCTGATCCAGGGACCGGTTATGGGAGTGCGATATATTGTTGGAAAGATATTTCTGAGCTTCTGCTGATGGATACACTTGTGACATGTTTTGTGCTAAATATCATGTGCAAACATCTAGCCAAACCAAACCTAGCAAGAGCTCATGTTGATCCCTGGTGACAGGCTGCGAAGACTGGAATTAACATCTTCCTTATTGGGGATGGAATCTCCTTGGAGGTGTCAAGAACACCATATACCAATTTCCTCATCCATTAGGAAATAAATCCAAACAACTGAAAACCCAAAACAACTCATACCAATCCAAAAACATATACATACTGCAACCTGTACATAAACAAATACCTGAAATGCTGCCTTGGGCAACTTATTTATTTATAAATCTACCCTACTTTGATGCAAAATCAATAGATCAAGTAATTCTATAATTCTAGACCAACCATTCAAGCAACTGTGATAATGATGCTGTTGCTTGATAGTGTTTGAACCAGAAGATATTTGGAAATCCTACCATCAATATATACCCATAGTACCTCTCGCTCTGTAAAAGGCAACCTGGTTTTTCTTTCAACTTAAAAATATATTCCATATATGTAGCTATAGGATCATAGAAACCAGATTCTATCTACTACCCCAACTCATTAACATATGCCCTCGGCTAGAGATTGTCACATCCTCGGTGTAAATCATAACATCCTTCAATCCAACCATCCAAGGGCAGCCTTATCTTTTCTTCTTTGGGAGGAGGGAGAGTTTCCAAGAACTGTTTTGGGTCTTGGAATTCAAGTGATTTAATTTGAAAATCCAATAATTCAATTTAATTTTCCAATATTTCAACCACTAAGCCAAGAAAACAATATTTATTCTCAGGTGTGAGTCAGCTAGATTTCAAGCTAAGAAGTAATGATTTTAAAATTTTTTGATCAATCTGAAATTTTGCTAACTCATCCCTTAAAATAAATAACATTTCACTAGATAACAGATTTGCCACATACCTTGTCATCGATGATTACCATCAACATTTTTGAAAATTGGATTCTTTGGTAGTGAAGTCGAAGCTCAGGATCTTGAACATTGGAGTCATCAGGTAGATGATTTCGGCCTTCATAGGTGTCTGATTGTTGTCCACCATCAACAGTCAGATCTGCAACTTGAATGATCTTTAACTGAGAAGATCTATCACCTCTTCCCTAGTATGGTCACCACTATGTTAGAGCCTAGATCGACCTCAGGCTGAAGGAAGGCAATCCTAGGATAACCACAAACTAAGATTAACCTGGTAGATAGGCCTACCTGGTAGGGAGAGGGCTATCTCCTTGTGAATTTTAGTCAAGATGACTGAACCAAATATGGATTTTAGGCTAGGTGTAGTAGATCTAGGGTTTTTGATTGATTTTTGTTTTGGTTCGAAACAACAAGAGAAAGGATGATTTGGATTATGGCATCAATGTCAGTTTCTGCCAGCAAAATGGGGGAAAATTAAGTGCCATGTTCAACCAAGTGGAGATTGTAAATGTGAGAAGTATAAGGGAGAAAGCCCGCTGCCCTGTAGGCATCAAACAAAGGATGGATCTGTAGCAACAACTTTAAATGAAAGAGAATAATGAGGTTGCTCAACAAAGCATCTAACAATGGATAAATTCTGCTAAAACTACCATTACAACTAACAACAAGATCATCATGAAAGGAGCATCATTATGGATGAATTCCTAACATATCACTTAGATAATGCTGAAAAAAAGGAGAAAAACATAATGTGTAAATGAATTACAAGAGAAAAAACACACTGAACATTTAAGCACCGTGATGAATCCCAAGCCTAAAGGGCAAAAGCTGCTTTATTATGATATTTAACAATACTTGACACAGTACAAAGGCTACTTTGCTGCCAAAATCCAACCTCTAGACTATGAAATTCATAACATATATACATTTTCTCATCCTTGTACTAAGGGAATTGAGCTCAACCATTTTCTTCAAAATAGAATCAATTACATTAAACTTGGACCTAATTTGTGAAAATAAGTGTTGAAGATGAACTCGTATCTCCTAAACCATAGCACCTGTTACAAAACTGAAAGAGGTTTTTGTAGATAAGGTCATTTTGGAGAAAAATACCTCTCAAAGTCTGGAAATTCATTTCCAGTTGCTTGTAATCTGTGCCACAATTCATCTCTAAAATAGAAAATCATTAAAAATTTAAATCTGTGAAAATGAGCTGTAGATATCTAGTCACATATACCAATTCATGACACCTGTGAATAAACTAAAAGAGGTTTTTGTTATATGGCTCATGTTTAATAAAAACCCCATTGGGTTTTACAAAATTACTCTCCATATATTGTAAAATGGCACCGCACTAAAATGACTAAAACAGTAAAATAAATGAAAAATTTGCTTTGTTTTAATGCAGGCTCCAAATATCACTGCATATCTCCCACATAGTGGCACTTGTGCATGAACTTAAGGAGGTTTTTTTTATTTGGTATGTGGTGGGAAAAAACCACTTTCACTTTTGTAAAATTCTTTTCCAAACTGATTTTGTAGTAAACTTGTCCCTGTGTGCGGCAACTGACCTCAAACATGCATAACCAAGAATCAATCATTCATTTTGATCATATCTTTTGATCCAGAAACCAGTTATGGGAGTGTGATATACCGTTAGGAATCTGTTTCCAATCTTCTTCTGATGGATACACTTTTGACGTGTTTTGTGCTGAATATCATGTGAAAAACATCTAGCCAAACCAAACCTAGTAAGAGCTCATGTTAATCCCTAGTGACAGGCTGCGAAGACTAGTATTAACATCGGCCTTTTTGGGGATGGAAACTCCTTGGAGGTGTCAAGAACATGATAGAGCAAGTGCCTCATCCATTGGGCAATACGACCAAACAACTGCAAACCCAAAACAACTCATACCAATCCAAAAACATATACATACTGCAACCTGTACATAATCAAATACCAAAAACTGTAGCTTATTTATTTACAAATCCACCCTACTCTGATGCAAAACCAATAGATCAAGTAATGCTATAATGCCAGACCAACCAATCAAGCAACTATGACAATGATGCTATCGTTTGATAGTGTTTGAAATAGAACATAGTTGGAAATCCTACTAGCAATATATACCCATAGTACCTCTGGCTCTGTAAAAGGGAACCTGGTTTTTATTTCAACTTAAAAATATATTCGATATATGCAGCTATAGGATCATAGAAACCGGATTCTATATGCTTCCCCAGCTCATTAACATGTGCCCTTGGCTGGAGATTGTCACATCCTCGCTGTAAATCATAACATCCTTCAATCCAACCATCCAAGGGTAGCCTTATCTTTTCTTCTTTGGGAGGAGGGAGAGTTTCCAAGAACTGTTTTGGGTCTTGGAATTCAAGTGATTTAATTTGAACATCCAATAATTCAATTTCATTTTCCAATCTTTCAACCACTAAGCCAAAAAAACAATATTTATTCTCAGGTGTGAGTCGGCTAGATTTCTAGCTAAGAAAGAATGATGTTAAAAAACTATGATCAATCTGAAATTTTTCTAACTCATCCCTTAAAATCAATAACATTTCACCAGATAATGGATTTACCATATAACCTGTCATCAGTGATTACCAGCAACGTTTATGAAAATTGGATTCTTTGGCAGTGAAGTCAAAGCTCAGGATCTTGAACATTGGAGTCATCAGGTAGATGATTTCAGCCTTCATATGTGTCTGACTGCTGTCCACCATCAACAATCAGATCTACAACTTGAATGATATTTCCTGAAGAAGATCTGTCAGCTCTTCCCAAGTATGGTCGCCACTATGTTAGAGCCTAGATCGACCTCAGGCTGAAGGGAGACAATCCTAGGATAACCACAAACCAAGCTTAACTTGGTAGCTAGCCCTACCAAGTCAGGAGAGGGCTATCGCCGTGTGAATTTCAGTCAAGATGATTGAATCAAATATGGATTTTAGGCTAGGTATAGTAGCTCTAGGGTTTTTGATTGATTTTTTTTTTGGGTCGAAACAACAACAGAAAGGACGATTTGGATTACGACATCAATGTCAGTTTTTGCTGGCAAACCTGGGGCAAATTAAGTGCCATGTTCAACCAAGTGAAGATTGTAAAGGTGAGAAGTATAAGGGAGAAAGCCCACTGCCCTACAGGCATCAAACAAAGGATGGATCTGCAGCAGCAACTTTAAATGAAAGAGAATAACGAGGTTGCTCAACAGAGCATCTAACAACGGATGAATTCTACTAAAACTACCATTACAACTAACGACAAAATCATCATGAAAGGAGAAACATTATGGATGAATTCTTAACATATCACTTAGATAATGCTGAAACAAAGGAGAAAAAAATAATGTGTAAATGAATTACAAGAGAAAAAACATACTGAACATTTAAGCACCGTGATGAATCCCAGGCCTAAAGGGCAAAAACTGCTTTACTATGATATTCAATAAAACTTTACACAGTCCAAATGCTTCTTGATGCCAAAATCCAACCTCTACATTATGAAATTCATAAAACATATACATTTTCTCATCCTTGTACTAAGGGAATTGAGCTCAACCATTTTCTTCAAAATAGAATCAGTTACATTAAACTTGGACCGAATTTCTAAAAATAGGTGTTGAATATGAACTCGTATATCCTAAACCATAGCACTTGTTACAAAACTGAAAGAGGTTTTTGTAGATAAGCTCATTTTCGAGAAAAACCTCTCTCAAATTTTGGAGATTAATTTCCAGTAGCTCGTAATCAGTGCCACAAAATCATCTCTAAAACCAAAAATCATTAAAAGTTTAAATCTGTGAAAATGAGCTGTAAATAGCTAGTCACATGTTCCAATTCATGACACTTGTGAATAAACTGAAAGAGTTTTTTATTATATGGCTTGTGGTTAACAAAAAATCCTTGGGTTTTGCAAAATTATTTTCCATCTGTTGTAAAATGGCACCGCACTAAAATGACTAAAACAATAAAATAAATGAAAAAATTGCTTTGTTTTAATGCAGGCTCCAAATATCACTGCATATCTCCCACATAGTGGCACCTATGCATAAAATGAAGGAGGTTTTTTTTTATTTGGTATGTGATGGATAAAAACCTTTCACTTTTGTAAAATTCATGTCCAAACTGATTTTGTACTAAACTTGTCCCTGTGTGCAGCAACTGACCTCAAACATGCGTAACTAAGAATCAATCATTCATTTCGATCATATATTTTGATCCAGAAACCGGTTATGGAAGTGTTATATAAAGTTGGAAATCTCTTTCTAAGCTTCTTCTGATGGGTACACTTGTGACATGTTTTGTGCTAAAAATCATGTGCAAAACATCTAACCAAACCAAACCTAGTAAGAGCTCATGTTGATCCCTGGTGACACGCTGCGAAGGCTGGAATTAACATCGGCCTTAATGGGGATGGCAGCTCCTTGAAGGTGTCAAGAACACCGTAGACCAAGTGCCTCATCCATTGGGAAATACGGCCAAATAACTGCAAACCCAAAACAACTCATACCAATCCAAAAACATATACATACTGCAACTTGTACATAAACAAATACAACTCATACCAATCCAAAAACATATACATACTGCAACCTGTACATAAACAAATACCGAAAACTGAAATGCTGTCTTGGGTAGCTTATTTATTTACAAATCCACCCTACTCTAATGAAAAATCAATATATCAAGTAATGCTATAATGCTAGACCAACCAATCAAGCAACTGTGACAATGATGTTGTTGTTTGATAGTGTTTGAACCAGAACCTAGTTGGAAATCCTACCAATAATATATACCCATAGTACCTTTGGCTCTGTAAAAGGCAACCTGGTTTTTCTTTCAACTTAAAAATATATTCCATATATGCAGCTCTAGGATCATAGAAACCAGATTGTATCTATTTCCCCAGCTCATTAACATATGCCCTTGGCTAGAGAGTGTCACATCCTTGCTGTAAATCATAACATCCTTCAATCCAACCATCCAAGGGTAGCCTTATCTTTTCTTCTTTGGGAGGAGGGAGAGTTTCCAAGAACTATTTTGGTCTTGGAATTCAAGTGATTTAATTTGAACATCTAATAATTCAATTTCATTTTCCAATCTTTCAACTACTAAGCCAAGCAAACAATATTTATTCTTAGGTGTGAGTCAGCTGGATTTCAAGCTAAGAAGCAATGATGTTAAAAAACTCTGATCAATTTGAAATTTTGCTAACTCATCCCTTAAAATCAATAACAATTCACTAGATAACATATTTTCCACATACCCTGTCATTGATGATTACCATCAACGTTTTTGAAAACTGGATTCTTTGGCAGTGAAGTCGAAGCTCAAGATCTTGAACATTAGAGTCATTAGGTAGATGATTTCAGCCTTCATAGGTGTCTAACTACTATCCACCATCAACAATCAAATCTGCAACTTGAATGATATTTCTCGGAGAAAATCTGTCAGCTCTTCCCTAGTATGGTCGCCACTATGTTAGAGCCTAGATCAACCTCAGGCTGAAGGGAGGCAATCACAGGATAACCACAAATCAAGCTTAGCTTGGTAGCTAGCCCTACTAGGTCGAGAGAGGGTTATCTCCTTGTGAATTTAAGTCAAGATGACTGAATCAAATATGGGTTTTAGGCTAGGTATAGCAGCTCTATGGTTTTTGATTGATTTTTGTTTTGGGTCGAAACAACAAGAGAAAGGGTGATTTGGATTATGGCATCAATGTCAGTTTTTGCCGGAAAACCTGGGGCAAATTAAGTGCCATGTTCAACCAAGTGAGGATTTTAAATGTGAGAAGTATAATGGAGAAAGCCCACTTCCCTGTCGGCATCAAACAAAGGATGTATCTACAACCTCAACTTTAGATGAAAGAGAATAACGAGGTTGCTCAACAAAGCATCTAACAACGGATGAATTCTGCTAAAACTACCATTACAACTAACAAAAAAATCATCATGAAAGGAGCATCATTATGGATGAATTCCTAGCATATCACTTAGATAATGCTGAAAAGGAGGAGAAAAATATAATGTGTAAATGAATTATAGGAGAAAAAACATACTGAACATTTAAGCATCGTGATGAATCCCAGGCCTAAAGGGCAAAAACTGCTTTATTATGATATTCAATAAAAATTTACACAATCCAAATACTTCTTTATTGCCAAAATCCAACCTCTACACTATGAAATTCATAAAATATATACATTTTCTCATCCCTTAACTAAGGGAATTGAGCTCAACCATTTTCTTGAAAATAGAATCAGTTACATTATACTTGGACCGAATTTGCGAAAATAGGTGTTGAAGATGAACTGTATCTCCTAAACCAGAGCACCTGTTAAAAACCTGAAAGAGGTTTTTGTATATAAAGTCATGTTGGAGAAAAAAATCTCTTACATTTTGGAAATTTGTTTCCATTTGCTCGTAATCTGTGCCACAAAATCATTTCTAAAACAAAAAATCAATAAAAATTTAAATCTGTGAAAATGAGTTGTAGATATCTAGTCACATATCCCAATTTATGACACCTGTGAATAAAATGAAAGAGGTTTTTGTTATATGGCTCATGGTTAAAGTAAACCTCCTTGGGTTTGCAAAATTACTTTCCATCTATTGTAAAATGGCACCACGCTAAAATGACTAAAACAGTAAAATAAATGAAAATTTTGCTTTGTTTTAATGCAAGCTCCAAACATCACTGCATATCTCCCACATAGTAGCACCTATGCATAAACTGAAGGAGGTTTTTTTATTTGGTATGTGATGGAAAAAAACCTCTTTCACTTTTTTAAAATTCCTATCCAAAATGATTTTGTAGTAAACTTGTCCCTGTGTGCAACAACTGACCTCAAACATGCATAACCAAGAATCAATCATTCATTTCGATCATATCTTCTGATCCAGAAACCGGTTACGGGAGTGTTATATACTGTTGGAAATATCTTTCCAAGCTTCTTTTGATGGACACACTTGTGACATGTTTTGTGCTGAATATCATGTGAAAAACATTTAACCACACCAAACCTAGTAAGAGCTCATGTTGATCCTTGGTGACAGGCTGTGAAGACTGGAATGAACACCTTGATTTGACAAATCATGTTAGATATATATGTATCTCTTTTTTTTTTTCTTTTATTTACCACTTTCCTATTTATATACAGAGGATGGCTCAACACTCCTTAAGAGTAGGGATGATGGAAGGAGTCTGAACATCTCAATAGAGAAAAATATGCCCTTATTCTTATTCAATAATAATGATCAAAGAGAATTATGAAGACTTAAGGAAGAACCAACATGATAAAAATAATCAATCAAATTGGTTTTAGTGAAAATAAAGACAACAAAGTGATATAAATAGTTGTGTCCTTTCCTCTCTTTTCTTTATTGATTCAAAGAAATTTCTCTAAAGATAACGATTTTTCTTTGGTTTGTTGATTCCAGTATCTTCTAATTTTTGTGTTCTTGCATAAATGTATACCTGTGCCTTTAAAAGAACCATCATTCACAAAAATCCTCTAAATGATGAAACACACACACACACAAAAACAAAAAATGCACTCAAAAAGTGTTGTTCCTTTGATGGAACAACTGCTATTCCTTAAGAGGGACATCGAAAGAACTTCCGCATGCAAAAACCATGGTCCCTTTAAGAGGAACAGCAAACAAAAGAAAAAATAAACTTGAAACTTTTGTGCCTTAAGAGGAACAACAATTGTTCCTTAAACAGAACATCAAATAAAGAAAATGTGAAATAAAATACCACTCCTTTGGCGGAACAACCTAAGATCATCTAAAATTGAGACTATTGTTCCTTCGGAAAGAATGGCAGAAAGGAAAGAAATGCGAAGGAGGGTTGTTCCTTTGAAAGGAATGACAAAACAATCTGGCGGAAGAGCTATTCCTTTCGAAAGGAATGACAAAACAATCTGGCGGAAGTGTTGTTCCTTCGGAAAGGAAAAACAAAACAATCTGGCGGAAGCACTATTCCTTCGGAAAGGAACAACAAAAATGCAGAAATGTTGTTCCTTCGGAAGGGAACAACACAAAACGAAAGTGTTGTTCCTTCGGAAAGGAACAAAAAAAATGCAAAAGTGTTGTTCCTTTGAAAAGGAATAGCAAAAAAAATGAAAGTATTGTTCCTTCGGTAAGGAACAGTAAAAATGTGAAAATGCTATTCCTTCGGAAAGGAACAATAGAAAACGGAAGTGATGTTCCTTCAAAAAGGAACAACAAAAATGCAAAAGTGTTGTTCCTTCAGAAAAAAAAATAGAAAACGAAAGTGCTGTTCTTTTGGAAAGGAACAAGAAAAATGCGAAAGTGTTGTTCCTTTGGAAAAGAACAACAAAGTGTGGAATTGGTGTTCCTTCGAAAAGGAAAAACAAAATACGAAAGTGTTATTCCTTCAGAAAGGTACAGAAAAAATGCGAAATGTTGTTCCTTCAGAAAGGAACATCAGAAAACGAAAGTGTTGTTCCTTCGAAAAGGAACAACAAAGGCGAAAGTGTTGTTCCTTTGGAAAGGAATAGCACAAAACGAAAGTGCTGTTCCTTCGGAAAGGAACAACAAAATTGCTAAAGTGTTGTTCCTTCGGAAAGGAACAACAAAAGTGCGAAACCGTTGTTCCTTTGAAAAGGAAGAGCAAATTACGAAAGTGTTGTCCCTTCGGAAAGGAATAGCAAAAAGCGAAAATGTTGTTCCTTTATAAAAGAACAGCAAAATACGAAAGTGTTGTTCCTTCGGAAAGGAACAACAAAAAAAGGTAGAAATGTTGTTCCTTCGGAAAGGAACATCAAAATGCAAAAGTGTTGTTCCTTTGGAAAAGAAAAACAAAGAGGCAGAAATGTTGTTGCTTCGAAAAGGAGTAGCAAAATGCAAAAGTGTTGTTCCTTCAGAAAGGAACAATAAAAAGGTGTGAATGCTTTTCCTTCGGAAAGGAACAACAAAATGAAAAAATGCAAGAAATGCAAAACTCTATACAGAAAGTAGTTTATACAAGAAGAAAATAAAATCTTATGTACAAATTTGAAAAATAATTAAATTATTTAGTGAACCAATGCCAAGGAAGGATTATTTTCCTCAGCAATAATCTACATATCAGAATCTTCCCGGAGCTGCTGGTAAAAGGATTCCAGAGTAAGTGATTTATGGTACAGTCGCACCCGGTGGCCATTTTCTTTAAAGGTATGTCCAGATATGTCAATAGTAGTCAAAGTAATAGTGCCATTGTCATGCACTTTCTGGATTTCATACAGTCCAAGCCATCGAGTCTAAAGTTTTCCCGGAAAATTCTGAAACTTAGAGTCATATAGGAGTGCCCAATCTCTTTCGTGGAAGATTTTCTTTTCGATCAGGGCATTGTGCCATTTTGTTCTCTGTTGTTAAATTAATGCAGTGCGTTGAAGAGTCGAGAGCCTAATTTTATCTAGCTCGTTGATTTGTTGTAATATGTTAGTCTGGGCCTCATTTAAATCGAGACTGATCTCCTGTGCTGTTCTTAATGTTTGTATTTTGAACTCTATTGGAAAGATGGGTTATTTTTCAAATACTAGCTAATATGGTGAATAATCAGTGGTGTTTCTCCACATTATTAGGTATGCCCACAAGGCCTCCAGAAATCTTGAAGCCCAATCACGCTTGTGTGATGCAACAAATTTTGTCAATATTGCCTCTATCATGTTATTCGTGCTCTCTACTTGGCCATTTTCCTGTGGGTGGTACAGAGTGGTAATCTTGTGTTGAATGTGATAATTTTTTAATGTTGCAGTGATTTTATTACCTACAAACTATGGTCCTCTATCTGTGATTATGTCCCTCGGGAGGCCATATCGCACAAATATTTGGAACAGGAAATGAATCACAAAGTCCTCTGTAGCTCTTAGAAGTGCCTCTGCTTCAACCCATTTGGTAACTTACTCTGTTGCTACTAGAATATATGTTTTCTGATTTGATGATGGGTTGATCGGACCAACAAAATTGAGCGCCCAATGCTCAGATGGTTCGATTACTAACTGTGGGTTTAAAGGCATTTCGTCGGACTGTCCAGGGTGTCCTGCTCTTTGGCAACTGTCACAAGCTTGCACAAACTTCTTAGCATCTTTAAAGATTGTGGGCCAGTAATAACTTGTTTGCAAAACCTTGTGACCCGTCCTTGGATTTTCGAAATGTCTGCCACATGGTCCGTCGTGACAAGCCTTTAGAATGTCAAATATTTTATCTTCATAGATGCATCTTCTGATGTGCATATCTACCCCTGTATGAAATAGGTAGTCCCCAATCCAAGAAAATCGGGTATTACATTGCACAATATATTTTCATTCATTGGGGGTTAGATGCTTTGGTAATTTGGCTACTATTAAATAATTTGCAACATCAGCATACCAGGGTATCTTGATAGTAACAACGAACAAATGTTCATCTGGGAATTGATCTTCGATTGCTGCTGCATCCAATGGCTTCGGCATGCGTGAGAGAAAGTCAGCTATAGGGTTCTCTTTTCTAGGTCGATCTTTTATTGTGATGTCAAATTCCTGCAATAAAATCAACCATCTTGTTACCCTACTATTTGTAATAGTTTTATTTGATAAATATTTTATGGTAGAGTGAACTGTATATAAGACAACCGGATATCCAGTGATATAATGCCTAAATTTATTTACAACATGTATTACATTTAAAAACTCTTTTTCAACAACGGTATAGTTTAGCTCAGCAGAAGACAAATTCTTGCTAATATAATAGATTGCATAGGGTTTTTTGTCTTCTTCCTGCCCAAGGACTGCTCCAATAGCTATGTCTGAAGCATCTGATCAAATTTGAAATGGTAGGTCCCAATTTGGGCCTTTGAGCACTGGGGCTGTTGACACAAGCTTTTTCAGACCCTCAAATGCACGATAGCATTTATTTGTCCAAACAAAATCAACATTCCCTGTCAATGCATATAGAGGTGCAGCTATTTGAGAAAAATGTTCTATGAATCTCCTATAATAACCAGAAAATCCTAGAAAATTGCGTATCTTTGTCTGTGTGGTAGGAGTAGGTATTAACAAAACTATTTGAATTTTGGCCGGATCTACCTGTATTCTAGCCGCTAAGATATAATGACCTGGGATGAGCCCTTCGGTCATCATCATATAGCAATTTTCATGGCTCAAGCAGAGCCTGGTGGTGATACATCGTTGCAACACCTTTTGCAATGTGTCCAGTGTTGGCTCAAAATCATCTCCATATGGTGTGAAATCATCCACGTATACTTTGAGCCCTTCATTTATTAAATATGAAAAGATTCTGAGGATGGCCCTCTAAAATGTGGCAGGGGCATTGCATAGGCCAAAGAGTAGGACTATGTAAGCATATGTTCCCCAAGGACAGGTAAAAGTAGTTTTGTCTTGGTCTTTAGGGGCAATCTGAATCTGATTGTATCCACTGAAGCTGTCCAAGAAAGAAAAGAATTTCTTTCCTGCTAATGTGTCTAATACCTGATCAATGAATGGAAGGGGAAAGTGGTATTTCTGTGTTGCTTTGTTTAATTATCTGTAATCTACACAAATCCTCCACTTTCCATTCTTCTTTGGCACCACTACTAGTGGAGAGACCCACTTGTTATCGAAGATTGGATAAATAAAGTTTACATCCAAAAGTTTTTGTAATTCAACTTTCACAATGTCTTTTAGGTGAGGGTTGAGTCTCTGTTGGGGTTGGCGAACGGGTCTAACTGTTATGAAACCAGCTCAAGAAAAAGATAGAAAAGATAGATCAACGCCTTAGAATTCAGCCTCTTCGAGGGGGCCACCTCCTTTACATTACATAAATGAACAATTCTTTGATGATTCAAATGAAAAAACTTCCTTTCTATATATAGGAGTCTAAGGAGTCACAATATAACCCAACCAACCTAACAATAATAATATAAAGCCACAAAAATAACAATAGAGGGATTCTATGGGGCACAGTAATAAGAATATGAGGATAATAGGGGGACAACAATATTAATAAGGGGTACAACTACAATAGTAATGGGGTAATCACTAGTATTATAGGGAACCAACATGCCCCTCTCCTTTAAAAAAGTGTTTTCCTCAACGCTTGAGAAGTTCTGGATGCTTCTGTATAAAATTCTCATCCTCCCATGTGGAATCTTCAACGGATAAGTTCTTCCACTTGATAAGATACTCCGAAATTGATCAATTTCGTAGCTGTCGAGTTCTTGTTTCTATGACTGCTTCTAATTCCAATATAATTTTTCCTTCCTCGTCAATTTGTGGCAATATTTTTTGAACTGGGAGCTTGTCGCTTATAACCTTTTTAAACATGAAACATGGAAAACTGGGTGCAATTGAGAAGCTGCAGGAAGCTCCAATTTGTATGCCATAGTACTAATCTTTTGCAACACCTTGTATGGACCATAATACTTTGGTGATCTTTATTATCCTTCTT
>APFE030121321.1:0-13167 GCA_000404065.3 Pinus taeda
TATTGTTGTGCCCCTATTGTCCCTATATTGTTATTACTGGGCCCCATAGAATCCCTCTATTGTTATTTTTGTGGCTTTGTATTATTATTTTTTTTCCTCTGGAAAAATCTGTAAACTTTCATTAATAATTTGAAACTTTACATTGATATCGCTATGATTATGCTAGGATCACTGTGCCTGCAGTGAGGCCTATGTCATATGCCAAAATATGGATCTATAAATATGATGTTCCACGCAGGGTCATCTAGTATTGTCAAAAATTTTCAAAAAAGCCACCTTTGGCTCGCTTGGAAATAGTTCAGATTGTGCTATAAGATTAAATACATAAGTGCTGCTATAAATATTCAAAAATAAATTTTCTGTTAAGGCACAGCAGCTAGCTGATATCCCTGATCTATATAGGGACGATGGTAGTATTTGTGTTCCTGTTGGCCATTGACTTCCGTAATTTCCCAAACACCTCGATCCATCAGTGCGGCCTCCTTGGATAATCTGTCGGCACCTTCGTTGTGCTCCCTGTAGATGTGAGAAAATGAGATTAAGTTAAATGTTGCTTTGAAGTCCAGGATCTCATGCAGAATGATGCTGAGTGTGTCCACGTGACAGATTGAAATGTTGTTGAACCAATTAACTATGATTTTTGAGTCCCCGAATATGTTGATGCTATCAATATTATGACCCAATGCAAAATGAAGGAGATGTCTGAGGGTAATCAGCTCAGCAAAATTGTTTGAACCCATGCCCAAACCCACTTTGATTTTGTAATAGTGTTGGTCTGATTTGTGGATGATGATACCACCCCCACAGCCTTGTTGGTTTGTTGCGCCATCGAAGTATGCCCATGGGAGAGTTCGATCAATGATGGGGGGCGGTCGAGTGCGACGGGGGGGAGCAGATGGAAGTTCCGGAAGGTCCTTGTACGCCGCTATGGTGCGAGCTTCGACCAAGTGCCAATATACAGGTTTATTCTGGAATATAATATGGTTCTGTGCCTTCCATAAATGCCATATCACTATGGCCGGGAGATTTAATAATAACGAGCCTTTGTGCCTGGTGCTCCAATCCGCCCAGGCCTGTAAGATGTTTTGTCCGTGCCATAGCCCGTTGTAAGATAAGGAAGTTTTTATGTTGTTCCACAGTGTCTTCCCAATACTGCAGTGAAGAAATAAGTGATCTGTGGATTCTGACTCAGCTCGGCAAAAAACGCACCAGGTTGGACCTTGATGGGCTCTGCGCTGGAGGTTTTCTCCCGAAGGTACCTTGTTCCGGAGAACACACCAGGAGAACAGCTTGGAGCGCGGAGTGGTGGATAGTTTCCATATTGATTTCCACCAATCCATCAGGTTGACCGGCTTCCTATGGCTGATGAGGAGGGTATACCCCTCCTTTGGAGTGTAAAATCCTGCATCCGATGGACTCCAAATCAGCTCGTCACTACCTTCAGTAATTCGAATATGAGATTCAGTCAGTGCCTCCCTGTAAGAATTCCAAGCTCGGTGCCACTGTGGAGGGATATTTAATTGTCGTGGAGAGTACCAAGCCTGATGAAATATATCAGAGGCCTCTTGATCCACAATGTGTGCAATAACTTTGATATTACGGGTTAGCAGGTACTCAACAAGATCCTGTGGGAGTTGATGTCTACCCCCACTGCCCGCCCAGGGGTCAATACCAATCCGCGCTTGTGCACCATTCCTAATTCGCCAAGCCAAATTATCCCTTATCATGGGCATTGAATATATAATGGCCTTCCAAATAGAAGAGGTCCCCGAGCTATTCCAGGTAGGGAGTCTGATCCAATCCATGATATCAAGGGGCCAGATGTACTTATGCTATGATAGCCTGGTCCACAGATTTTGGCTTGTGATCAGAGCCCAACTCATCTTCGCAGCCAGAGCTTGAGAAAAGAGTGGGAGTTGTTTGAGTCCCCATCCTCCCCACTTTTTTGGTATGGCAATCTTCTGCCAACCAATCCCAGCGAATATTTTCTTATCTTGGCTACCCGCCCATAGATATCGATTGCATATTTGTTGCATGCGTGCTAAGGTATATCTGGGGATCCATGCAAGAGCCATCCAGAAAACCGGGGTGGCCTCTAGCACTGATTTGATAAGAATCAGCCCGTCGGCCCTGGAAATGTACTGGTAGCTCCAACTAGTAAGACGCTTCTCCAATTTAGCGATTAGCCAAGTCCAATCTGCAATGCGTTGGCATGTGGGTTTGAGCCAGAAACCAAGATATTTTAGTCCCCTATCGATCGGGTGAATATTGTAAGGGAAAGCCAGAAGGGCTCGCTAAGATTCATCAACCAATGTGCGGGACAGAGTGATGGTAGATTTTCCTCTGTTAACCAACATTCCAGTCGCCTGGGAGAAAAGAGCCAAGATATGAGAGAAGGTCGACGAGTCCCGCATGCTCCCATCCAATAGAATGAGGACATCATCCACAAAGAGAAGATGAGTGAGAAAACATTCATCTGATATCTTCAGCCCTCGGATAGTCCCGTTCCTGTTGGCAGATGTGATGAGACGACTCAATCCTTCCATTACCAAAAGGAACAGAAGCGGGGATAGAGGACAGCCCTGTCTCAATCCTCTTTCGGAGTGAAAGAAATGGGAGGCAGATCCGTTGATCAGGATGCTCAAAGTAGGAGTGGAAATGCAGGCCATGATCCAGTTAATGAAGGGGTTTGGAAATCCCAGATGGATGAGCATCATCTTAATGTAGAGCCAGCTGACCCGATCAAATGCCTTCGATAGGTCAATCTTGAGGAGGATGCTCTTGAGATGTTTGGACTAGATTGAGTGTAAAGCCTCCTGAGCCGATCCAATAGCTTCATGGATCTGTCTATTCTCAAGGAAAGCAAATTGTTGAGGAGCAATATGAGTAGAGAGGATGGGCCTGATCCTATTGGCAATGATCTTTGAGATGATTTTGTATAGGACATTACACAGGGAGATGGGCCGAAAATCATCAAAAGATGCGGGGGCATCCGTCTTGGGGATGAGGGCAATGAAAGTGGAGTTTATGGCATGGTATAAAGATCCAGAAATCCTGCACTCTTCAATAAGACCAAGAAGGTCCTGACCAATCAGCTCAAAGAAGGCTAGATAAAATTCGATCGTCCAGCCATCCGGTCCATGACTCTTGTCTTTTTTGAACCATTTGAGGGTACTCTCCAATTCTTCCATTGTTACCGGTGACATGAGATCTTCCGAGGTTTCCTCATTAACAAATCTTGGAAAATGAGAGGCGACTTCAATGATTTCTGCCAGATTTACCCCAGGAGGGTTTCGGAAAATGTCTCGGAAGTGTGCTGTGCCCAGCTGGGAGATTTGGTTGAAGGTCTCTGCTACCCCTCCCCCAGGGATAGGTAGGCTCCAGATGGTGTTTGATACTTTTCTTCCTTTTGCGTAATTGTGAAAGAATTTTGTGTTCTCATCTCCAGCTTTTAGCCAAATCGCCCTGCTTCGTAGCCTGATGGATTCCTCCCTTTGTTTGAGAATTGAAGCCTTCTGTTTTTCCAACTCAATTAGATGAGTCTTATCTTCAACGGTTTGAAATCCCAGGTTTCTGTCATCAAGCATGGAGCTCACCTCCTCTTCCACGGATATGAGCATTGCAGAATCCCTTTTGTTCTTCTCCCTTGCCCAGTTAATGACAATGTGCTTTAATTCCTGAAGGTTCTTGCAGAAACCTCTGGCTGCTGATGCTTCTCTGTTTATAGGATGGGATCTCCAATACTCCGTAACCAGTCTGTGGAAGTCCTGATCTTGTAACCATGTATGGTTGAATTTGAAGGGCGCCTTTGGTTTGGCTTGGGGTCCAAGGATCTCTAGAAGAATGGGGGAGTGATCCGATAGGCCTCCAGCTCCTACCCATTGTTTAAATTGATGCAGCTCCTATATCAATGGGCCCTTTAGTAGAAATCGATCAAGCCTGCGCGCCAAGGCTGCTTCTCCCGCCCTCCTGTTACGCCATGTGGGCATGGGCTGAAGCATGGGAACGTCCACTAAATCAGCGCGTTCTAGTGCATTCCTCATGAAATCTGTGATCGAGTCCACTTGGGCCATTGTACCCCATGATTCTCGGAATCCAAGCGAGAAATTTAGGTCACCCCCCACGATGGTGTGTGCCTCGTTTAACAGGGATAGATCCAGCAGGTTGTTCCAGAAAGGCTCTCTGTGTTGGCAAGGTCCATACACATTTAATATTCTGAAAACCCTGCCCAGGTCTGCTGAGAAGATGTCTGCCCCTAGAAAGCCCTTCCCCCCCAGGAAGAGTCTAATCTGATAGTGCGGGGATTTATTCCTATAGCCAGCCCCCCTGATCTGCCCGAGGCATCCGAGGCTAGAAATTTCCATCTGGGAGAAATAGAATTTAGGCAATGTTCAATAGATTCTGCAGGCCCCAGGGTTTCCTGGAGAAGAATGATGTCGGGCAGTTCTGAATCAAATAATCTCCTGATCAGGGGTAATTTTAGGGGCGAATAATCGCCCAAAGGTGAAATTTAAAGATTTTTATATTTTATTGGGGCGATTTTTTAATTAAAATAATAATATTTTTTTTATATAATTAGCCCTCATTTTATTTAAAAGTTAATTTATTTTTTTATTTTCGCCCAGGGGAGATAAGCTAACCGAAATGGGATTTTGTTAAAATCACCCCATTTTGATATTTACGAAATAGAATTTTCTTAAAATCGCCCCATTTTGATATTTACTCCTAGGTTTTGGAAGATCAAAATCCCTATTTTTAATTTACGGTTTCCGGCTCCCTGTTTTCGTGATATAAAATTGTCAAGAAAAAGATAGAAATGTCCATTAAGATGATCCATCCACTGAGTTTTTCGTGTGCATTTTCAACAGAGACGGTTATTTTAATTTTAGACAGGATATTGTTATCAGAATGGAAAGAGAAGGTGGCGGAACAAGTAAGAAACGCAAGGCGGCGGAACAAGTAAGAAACGCAGCAGAGCGATCACGGATACGGCTCCCGGATTGTTTTGTGAACCACAATCGTCTGCGTTTGGCTGATTATTTTCACAGGTATTACAAACCTTCAATGCTTGCAGAGAATAGGAAATGTTAAGGAAAATACAAACTAAGCTCGGAATATTAGTTTTTCACGTTTTATCTCGTCTATCGGGTCTCTGGCAAATTGCGATCAACAAGAAACCAGCAACATTCCATGACATTGAATCAATTTTGAAAAATGTAACAAACAATCCCGTTGCCTTGAACGCCTATAGTTTCCATTCTCTAATTCCTTGTTTTTTTCTTTTGTAACTTTCACTGAAGATCATTCATCCAAATCATCTTCATCGGAGCCGCTTTCCAGAAAAGAGCCCAGTGATTTGCGCAGTATGCTGAAAGATTTGTCGTCCTTATCCATTAAAGAGTGATCAAGTAGGGTTAGTACCTAGACATTTAGTATTCATTTTCTAAATTGTACCAAAATAATATTTTGCAAAGGCAATGCAAATAAGATGGCCACATTTTCCACAGAATGTAGATGAGGAGATAAATGAAAGAACACCTGCTTTTTCCTTCTAAGACAGTCCTCAACAACCATAATTTTGTCTCCACAAGCTTTCTGCAATTCTGCAAGGGCGCCCTTTTCTTTCTTTCCTGCAAGGATGAGCGGAAAATAGGAATAAATGAGTCAATGGTCTCTAGACGCTTTTGGTCATAAATTCAGGCGGGGCTGAGAAAGCTGAAGGACGCTCTCACGCAGCTGTTCGTATCGAATGAGTAGCTTTTTCTTTCATCTTCAAATTTGGAAAATATTTCAACAAATTTCAAATCAAAAGTATCGTATGATAAGCTTTCTTTAGCGCTTAGAGATAGTAACCTATGAATATTAATTTACATGCATCCACACTGTACAGAGCATTCGATGCTACTTATACATATTTCTGGAGAGCTTCCAAGGGCTTTCACAGTTTGTGTATTACATTGAACATCAGGGGTAGCATGTTGCACGAGCTCCAAGGATTTCTAAGTCTAAATTAATTGATGGCGTGAATTTGACGCTACTGGTTAATAAGGTTACTCAGAAAATCTTATATGCTGAGGCAGCAAACGACTTTGTGGATCTTCTCTTAAGATTTTTAAATTTCCTGTTGGTTCTTTTATCAAGTTACTCTCAATGCTGGTTCGTGTAAGAAAACGTGGCTTGTCTCAAGAATCTTTACCAGAGTGTAGAGAGGTTCCAGCTTGATTTGTTGAGTGCAAATAAAAAAATCCCTCTAGTCCGCAGGATAGATTTGTGGCAATCCTGGTTTGCTATAACAAAAATAATTGGGCAAGGTAACGTTTCTAATTTTTTACAGAATTAAAAAATAATGATAATAATAGATGAATTGTATCTCCACTGTGTTATTTATTCTAGCCACTCTTAAGTCTTTACTGTCTTTCCAGGCCTGGAATCTGATATTGAACATGTCGGTGAAAGTCTGTATGAAAAAATCTTGCTTGAAGCATTTAGAGCGGATGGTTTGTAAACTTAAACAACTTTTTTCTTGGTCGAAACATTTTTCACATTTACTCTGAAGTCATGCTGAGTTGATTGATATATTACAGTAAGAGAAAAGGAGACTATCAAGTTTTCGCATTTGCTTCAGTCGTTGTTTCACAAATTTAAATATAATGATATTAATTTCAATAAGCTTCTTTGATTGAAGAATTACATGTTACGCTTTTGCACAAATTTAAAACTTAAATACATTGTGTGTGTTAAGTTTATATCAATTTCAAGAAGCTTATTCGATTAAAGAATAAACTTTTTAATTAAACATTTATATATTATATAATAATTTTTCTTCTCCTTTCTTGTTGCAATTATTAATCAGGATTTATGTTAAAGGGGTGTATGTTGTATTATAGCTTCATGGCTATAATACTCAATTCTTAGGCACTGGAAATGTTTCTATATATTTTATATTCAAGTCAATATATACAACATTTCTTTGTTTCGCGAGTTTTGACATTGGCTTCAGTTAATTACATCACCGAATGTTTCTATATATTTTAGATTCAAGCCAATATATACAACCTTTTCTTTGTTTCGCGAGTTTTGACATTGAGCTTCAGGTAATTACATCACCGAATAATGAGGATGTGCGCATGAATTGCGAATGTGAAGTCTGGTTTGAGAAAATTAGTAATACTGAATAGTTTTCTGAAAGTTATGGCAAAGACTTATGTAACTTTCAATTACATTGCAATTGGTTCTGCCATTTTATAAGTTATTTTATTTTTATTGATTATTGATCTTTTAAACAGTTAGACACGGATTTAGTTTTTGAAGAATTCTAATATATATTTTATCTAACATTGTCAAAATAATAGTTACCATATGGCTGTAGGTTTTGAGATTTTGATATATAGGTCATTTAGCATTTCTAAAATAGACAAGAAAGAACATAAGTACAAGATCACCCAGAACAACTCCTCTCTTTGGATGGAAAAGAATGAAATTTTGAAGTATGCTGAAAGATTTGTCGTCCTTATACTAAATGTCTAGGGCTGAGAAAGCTGAAGGACGCTCTCACGCTGCTGTTCGTATCGAATGAGTAGCTTTTGCCTTTCATCTTCAAATTTGGAAAATATTTCTGCAAAATTCAAATCAAAAGGATCGTATGATAAGTTTTCTTTAGCGCTTAGAGATAGTAACCTATGAATACTTAATTTACATGCATCCACACTGTACAGAGCATTCGATGCTACTTATACATATTTCTGGAAAATATTTATGCAAAATTCAAATCAAACGGATCGTATGATAAGCTTTATCGAGCGTTTGGAGATAATAAGCTATGAATACTTCTTTTACATAGATTTACAGAGCATTCAATGCTACTTCTACATATTTACTTCTGAACGAATTTCGAATAATTTCATTTCCATAGAAATTTCGAGTAATTATAGTTGTGGAAACGTTTATTATTGGAAGACGGATGAACATGACAGGAAATCTAGAAAACTAGAATACTTGCCCTTGTAAGCTTGCAAATGAGAATCTTTCTCCTTGCAAAACTCCTCTTAAGCTACTTGAAACTTAGCCGACTGACTTTTCAGAGCACTCTCACACTGCAATCATTAGATTCTTCTATAATCTCCAATCTTCATATCTGGTAGTTTGGCATTCCACTACAAAACTACTGAAATTATTTAAAGTTCAAAAAATTTTATTCACAGTTACCTCCTTCCAGGTCTTGGTCGCAGCTTTTATGAAGATTTGCCTGTACGCGTATATCGTGATAAGTATGTTAAATGTATTGCACTCTTCATCGCATGAATGGACAACAATAAAGTGTATTATCACCTTTCTTTCTCGAACTTTAGTTTAGCCTCTTCCAGTATGGACTTGACTTCGGATGAAACACTGAAAAACAGAACTAACAGTCAAAACTTTTCAAACAAGCTGCAGAAAAGAAAGAAAGTTAAACGTACTAAGTTCAGTACGAATAATAATTATAACAGCGACTATAATTCTCTTCGGATATCGAATGACTTAAATTTGCCAGAGACCCGAGAGACGAGATAAAACGTGAAAAGCTAATATTCCGAGCTTAGTTTGTATTTTCCTTAACATTTCCTGTTCTCTGCAAGCATTGAAGGTTTGTAATACCTGTGAAAATAATCAGCCAAACCCAGAGGATTGTGGTTCACAAAACATTTTTACGGTGAGAGAAACCAACCCATGTTGAATTTTTAGATGTTTATTCTGTAAGGGGTCATTTCCCTTGTCGGTTTGACATGAAATCTGGGCACGGTTGCTTTTAAGCGCTGATATCTTGACAAACAAAACACACATTTACTGGTTATTAATTGGAAAATGTTCCCCACTCTATCACAAACCAGGTTAAGGAAGAACCAATGCGATTTGATTAAGAACGGGTCAAATACGACCAATCTGATTTCAGCTCAGAATGAGAAATTGAACTTTCAAAAAATTTGACTGGCGTGGCTCTCTGGTCAGCATGGTTTTTTTGAAATTACCTTTTTATATTTATTTTTTCATGGTTTATTATATAAAATATTGTGTTTTGTATTTTTTTCATCTATTATTATATAAAATATATAATTTATAAAAAATAGCGTTTTATATTTATTTTTACATCATTTATTATATAAAAAAATCAGAAGTTTATAAATAGGTTTAACAATTTTTACTAACTTAATCATAGTTTGATTATTTAGATTAACGGACCATATTCTCAATGATAATGTTTTTACTATTTTAGAAATTTATATATATTTTTAAATAAAATAAAAAAATGTTTGTTATGATAAAAAAAAGAATATATATGTTAGATTTATAATAGTTTTATTATACCTGTAGTAGGCATGGTATTATGGTTTTAATTTTACTTTTCGGTGTGTCTTAGTTTGTTTTTGACTAAGCATTTTTGCTACTTGTCCATAATTTAAGATTGGAAATTCCATTTTTGTTATTTTTTGTTATTGTTTAAATTTATTTATTTGTAAAGTGATTGGTTGAGTTTTTATGATGGGTTGTTTAGTAACTTCCATTTTTATTAGTTACTATTATTTAGTGTTTAGTTTTATTTCCTTTTTATTTGACTTATTTATTTATTTATTTAAAATTTAAGATTTATTATTACTAGCAATTGTCCCAAAAGGTACAAAGAGAGGACGATAGGATTATTAAATTAGAATTGTTGAATTTCTCTAGAAGAGATGTTGGTTCAAGCCTACAAGGAGAAAAGAGATTTGATGTTTGAAGTTCTATGTTTTTTGGACACCATATTTCTTTAAATACAGCTTAATTTTAGAAAAGTTCAAGCCCAATGCAGTTCTGCCATGTAGAAGCACACTTAAATTGCTACTGGGCTTATGATATTGACAAATTCAAAGTAAATTGGTATACAAGAGAATGTAGCAAGCTAAACCACAAGTTACACATCTTTAGACCTGAAAAAGTACATAACAACGGTTTGGCAAATCAATAGCGATATCATAATTTCTTTTCTTTCCACATACATACAATTGCTCCAAAGGCAAGGACAAGAAAATTTTCAGCTCTAGTGAGCACCAGTGGGTCACCAAAACGTGTGACCACTAACAACTTTCACATTTATACAAGGAATTGGTAAGGGATTTCACATGGACTCCACTCAACTTCAGGCACATCTTCAGCGAATATGCAAAGTGATTGAAATTGAACACAACTAAGTAGTGACAATGGCTCACAGTAATATACCAAGTATAAAATATTGAAGTTTTTACATAAGCAAGGAGTAAGAAAAATTATGAAGCTCAGAGAAGTAGATTTAAATCAATCAAAGCTTGTTGAATGACTATAACGTCCATAGAAATAATCTTCCAAGGTTCTGCTCTCATGTACAAGATCTACACTTTGATCCGGACTACTGTTTGATACCAAATCATCATCAAATCCAAGCATTGCAAGTGATAGATGAGTTTGCATGTCACAATTCCCAAAGTTTGCCCCAAATTCATCCTCAATCAATTCATCTAATTCCATGGACATTGTCAACTGCCTCTTGGTCCAATAAGGTAGGTCATCTCCTTCTCCTCATAGTAATTTCAAAATCTGCAATAATTAGTTATAGACCAATAATGAGGAAGAATAAGTTCACATTCTTACATTAACATTTATCCATTGTTTGAAATTTGACAAAGCCAGTTTAATTCAAAAGGTAAGCCACTTTATTTGGGGAAACCAAAGCTTTCAATTCAGATCTTGCAATCCAGATTTCAGCTAGGATAGTGATTCTCAGGAAAGATATATACTCTCTTGATATTGGAGTGAAAGCAGATATGCTAGCTCTTATTGCCTATTTAGGGAGGGGTAATTTGCATACTGAAGCTTTTGTTTGAGATATGATGTAATCTCTTTTGCTAATATTCAAAGAATATTATATTTCATTAATGGAAAAAGATATTATTGGCAATTGAGGCTTTGAATATTTTGCCATAATCCACCATCAACATTCAGGGCTAACCTGTTTAAGGGTGATGATTTTACAAATTGAACTACTGAACAAATGTTTAGATTACAACCCTAAACACTAGATCTAAACACCCTTAACTCTATGTCAGAAGCATATCAACTCGATATTTCATGTGCCATTCTTCGTTATGGGCAAAAACAATTCTAGCATAACTCCTCACAGGAAAGGAAATGTCTTCAAGAAACTAAATTTGACATAAGTTCAGAAACTAAAACATATATATGCAACTAAAGATAATAAGAGTAATTACTTTGTTCATTCGAGGTCGAAATTGAGCTGCCTATCTCAGACAACATGCTACACCAATGACCATTCTCTTCATCTTGCTCATGTCATAAGCATCTTCCAAAAGTGGATCTGCAAGTTCTTTTACAGAGCCATCTGCTAGTAATGGCCTTACCTATATTTTGAAATTTACAAGAGATTAAGATTCTAAACCAAGACAAAGAAACCAAAAGAATCCAAAATTATCAAATACAAAACAAGCAAGGACACTAGAGCCCTACCCACATAACCAGGCTTTCTTGACCTTTAGGATTCTTGCCATTGATGGGTTTTCTTCCAGTTATTAGCTCTAGAAGAACTACTCCAAAGAAATACACATCCGTCTTCTCATTAACCTTGCCATACATGAAATATTCTGGAGCCAGATACCTGAAATATGATAGCAGCTAGTTTTATGACATTTATTTTACTAAGGAAAGAGCGGGTGTAAAGAAAGAAATGGATATTTACCCAAATGTACCTACAACATCACTACATGTGATATATGCAGATGTTGTTGAAGCCCATTTGGCTAGCCCAAAACCTGACAACTATTCATAGAATATCTTTAGTTAATGATCCATCGAAAGATGATTTGCTAGTTAATGATCAAGCACACCTTATTATAACATCTCCAACCAAAAAATACAAACAATTCAACAGAAGCTTGAGAACTTGTTTCTCTCACAAAGATCAAGATACCTGAGGTTCAAAGTCTTTAGAAAGCAAAATATTAGATGATTTCACATCTCTATGGATGATAGGATGAGAACAACCTTCATGAAGATAAGTCAAAGCTTCAACAATTCCAATGGCCACTTTCAACCTATCTTTCCAATGAGCCTATGGCTTGTCCTTTCCTCCTGTAACCCAACTTTTTCTGAGAACTGGGAACAACACTTAACACTAAAAAATAATAAAAATCTCCAAGGACGTAACATGATAAATGCATGAAAATTGGCATACTACATACCATAAAGAGTTTCTTCCAGACTTCCTCTTAGTAACAAGTTGTAGACCAAAAAGTACTCCTTCTCTTCAACACAGTAACCAATTAATGAAACAATTTCTTCATTATGGGCAAAAACAATTCCAGCACTAACTCCTCACAGGAAAGGAAACGTCTTCAAGCAACTAAATTTAACATAAGATCAGAAACTAAAACATATATACGCAACTAAAGAGAATAAGACTAATTACTCTGTTCATTCGAGGTCGAAACTGAGTTGCCTGTCTCAGACAACATGCTGCACCAATGACCAACACAAACCTGTTTGCAACCATAGAGATCTGAAAGATATTTACAAGAAAAGAAATGAATCCTAGATAAAATCAATCCACAAACCTGTTGTTTAAATAGGGCATGTAAGGATCATGGACAGGAGTACAAGGCCTTAATGTCATGCTTCTTGAGTGAACGGATAATTGGGCTTGAGTAGATAAAGTCTGTTGGTCACGCCTTCCATTATGTCTATCGATCCGAATAATTTCTTAGTATGAATAGAATATTCTTCAACCACGCTTCTGTATTCTGCTCTATAACCACGAGACCTCTTGTTTTGGCCCCATTGTAGGAGAAGATATCCTCATTTTGCAACGCGATGTCTTAAGGGCTGGTTTTCTTGGCTAGTCTTTCTATCTTCACTCTTCTCACGGAACAGTTCTAGAATGGAGTTTACGTATTCGAGAACTTTATGGTGGTTCCCGTTGCTGCTTGTCGATGACCCTCCTTTCGTCCTTACTGTCTTTCCTTCCAAAAGGGTACTGGGATGGATCCCATTTAAAATCCTTCCATTCTCGAGGTTTTCTTCCTTCTTGCACAGTTTCACGTGTGTCTTTTTTCATTACTCATCGGCATAGAATCCGCGCTAGCCCCTTGATATCTCCACATAGGAATC
>APFE030121324.1:0-124714 GCA_000404065.3 Pinus taeda
TAAATGTAACCTTAACTACTATCATTAGCAAATGGGGGGTTGTTGAATACTACAACAATTGGAGATTCACTTGGAAGAACCAGCTATCTCTGAGAGTTTTTTGAAATTTCTAAAACTTCCAAAATAAAGATAGTTTTGAAAATAAAACAAATTATTTAGAATATAAGGTAAGAAATATTGCTTTTGTAATAAAACAGTCATCTACCTAACTACCATTCTTTTGACTATTCTCTTCTTATAAAAAGTAACATTGCCTACATCAATCTTTACTTGGTTTTTTAAAGATAAAATCCATGAGTCTCTCCCCATATTGGCTTTTGGTTTACTCTGTTGTTGTAGGTAGAGCCTCTGCTGCAAGCAAGCGTTCACAGCGTCAATAGGGTTACCTTTTAACCAATAATGACCCAATATTTCCACTTTAATCAGAATGAAATTTTAAAGATAAGCTCATAAGTATACTTATTTCTTTCTTTATTTTCTGAAGTAACTCATTTGTTGCTTCATCTTTTCATCTCTATTTCATAAAGGACAATGTCTTGGTTTGGTGACCAACATTGATAGTTCCATTCACTTGATTCATGACTTAACTCAACAAGTTGGCTCGTATTGAGACCCCTTGTATTTTGATTATTATAATCATAAGCCATTACCCTGTTTCGACATGCAGTTTTGGTAATGTCAGTTTAGTTATAATCTTATGATCATGGTAAGTCGGCTCTTGATGAGACCTCTTATCCTTTAAGTTGGTATATTTTAGAATTACACTCTAAAAATGAAAATTGACTAAGTGGGGAGGATCATTGGCCCCCTAAGAGCTTCTAGATTACAATTATAGAGTTTTCAGAGATGCCTTTTTGGAGAGAGACTTTGCTTTGTATAGATTCTTTTCTAGACTGGTATAAAGGAGTAGTTTCTATTTTAAAGTTAAGCTTCATCAAAATCAGATAATTAAGGGGGAAGACAATCAATTTATGAGCAATCAAACTTGACTATATATTTCATATGTGAAGATTACTTTCATAAAAATCTTTACTTATACAAGAGAAAAGTCAAAATTGAAAAGAGACTATCCTTTGTAAAACCAAAAGTAAATGCTTTTGAATCGGTATTATTATCTCTAAAGGAAAAATTTAACTATGAGCAATAATATACAATGAACAAAAGAGATCATCTTCTATGGAAAGTATTTCTTTAAGACCTGTCCATTAACAGGTAGAGATTCTCTCTTACCTAATAAATCTTGTCGCAGAAAAGTTGATGGGCCTAACTGTTCCACAATCTGAAATGGGCCCAGCCACATTTGTTGGAACTTGGTATGCTTACCTTTCTCTTCATGGGCTTTATCCCATTTTAATACTAGGTCTCCGAGTTGGAAATATTTGGAAGCTACAAAATTTGAATCAAAGGAGGCTTTAACTAACTGCTAATGATATGCATGCGTGGACCTGTCTTTTTCCCTTTCCTCTTCAAATTTAAGAATTTTTAATTGTCTAACCTACATAGATGAGGAAGGGGTTTCTCTAAAGAATTGAACTAAGGTTGAGGGAATGGATACATTTGTTGGTAAAACTACTTCTTTCCCATAGACCAAATTAAAAGGAGAAGTGTCGATGGAGGCTTTCTAAGTTATTCAATCTGCCCATAGAGCAAACACTAAAGACTTATGCCAATTATTTTGGCCTTGGTCAACAGTACATTTAATAATCCTAATGATATTTTTGTTTGTGTATTCGTCTAGTCCATTTCCTTGCAGATAATAATTTCCCCAATGCTTAAGCTTAAAACCTCTTTTAAGAGAAAATTATGTCCTATCATTGCCTGAAAAATAAGATGCAACATCAAACATTAAAGTAGATGGTAAGCCAAATATGGTGATGATAAATTGATCTATAAATTCAATAATATTTTCTAAATTGGCTACCTTCAGTGGGATTGCCTCTACCCATTTGGTGAAATAATCAGTGGTTGTAACAATGTATCTATGTTGTTTAGAAGAACGAGGAACAATCTCATGTATTATGTCCAATCCCCATTGTTCAAATGGTTGGTTAATGTTGATTGGTTGTAATGGTAGCATGAGTTTTCTCTGTCTTCCAACAACTGTTTGAAAAACCTTACATCTTCTTACATAACTATGTGCATCTTTGAACAGAGTTGGCTGGTAATAGTCGGCATGCAAGATTTTATGTGTTGTAGTGTCACCTCCAAAGTGACCACCAGCTGGTCCATCATGAAGTTCCTGCAACATCTTCTCTGCCTCATATTTTTCAAGACATCTAAGTAAAACAGAGTCTTAATTTCTTCTGAAAAGTACATCGTTGATAATCTGATATTGCCTTGCTTTTAATCTCAAGGCTCTTTTCTTTGTGTAATTCAATTGGGCTGCTGCATATCCATTTTTTAAGTAAAATATGATATAAGCATACCTTGATTCTATGTTGTTGAGGCTTACCTCATAGACTTGTACATTGTCACCTGAACGCTACAACTCCGATAGATTCGAAGCGCCCGCCAACATCTTGCAAAAACTTTGAACTTTTACAATTTTAGCTAGTTTAATTTCTATGTCATATTCTTGCAGGGCAGTGACCCAGTTTTCTCTCTTTTCTCCTATGTCCCTTTGTATTAAAAGATTTCTCACTTCTGAGAAGGGTACTATGACTTTAGTGTGGGTTTTGAGGAGAAAAGGTCTGAAGTGTTTTATAGATTTGAAAATAGCAAAAGCCTGTTTTTCAACATCTGAGTAATTTAATTTAGCTCCTTGCAAATTGGAGCTAAAGAAAGAAATTGGAGCTTCAACCTTAGCTTGATTTGCTTGTGTCAATATGGCCACATATGATTTCTTAGAAGCGAAAGTATATAAAATGAAATGATTGGAAAAATTCGAGGTTGCTAGAGATGGGGCATTAATAATTGCTTGTTTTATCAAGTTAGAAGCTTCATGTTCCAAATGTCCCCATTTAAACAAATAATTTTTCTTTATCATGGATTGAAGAGGTAAAACAATTCTTGAGAATTCAGGGACAAATCTTTTAACAAAATTTATTTGACCTAGGAAATATTGCATTGATTTCTTGTTATGTGGTAAAGGTATTTCAGAATTTTCTCTAATTCTGTCAGGGTCGATCTGAATTCCTACTTTGGAAACAATGAATCCAAGCAGCTTTCCTTCACTTAACGCAAAAAAAAAAAAAAAGACTTTTTGGGGTTCAAAGAAATTCCATACCTTTGGAAATGTTCAAATATTTGTTTCGAGTCCCTTATATGATTATTGTGTCTTTTGGAGTATACTGTTATATCATCTAAGTAGATCACTACTAACTTATTTAACAAACCTTTGAAGGCTATATCCATGGCTCTCTCGAAAGTAGCACTAGAGTTGATCAATCCAAATGGCATCTTCTGATAAGTATAAGTGCCCCACTTTGTCCTGAATGTAGTTTTCAGCTGGTCATCTTGATGTACTAAGATTTGATTATAACCTGAGAATCCATCCAGGAAGGACATTAGTTCAGAACCCGCTACTCATTGCAAAATCTGTTCCATAGGAGGTAATGAGAAATTGGCCTTTTGGAAAGCTTTATTGAGGTTGTGGAAATATATACATATCCAAATATCGTCGTTCTTTTTCCTGACTAGGACAAGATTGGAAACCTATCGGGTGTGTCTGACAGGAAAAATAATTTTGGCTTTTAGCAGTTTATTCAACTTAGATTTAATTTGACTTTCTAAATTAGGATAGATTTTCCTCAATTTCTGTTGAATATGTCTTTCATCAAATACCATAGGAATAGTGTGTTGGATAATAGATGTGTCGTATGTCTTGAGATCTTCGTATATCTTTTCAACAAACTTATAAAAGCTTATTTTTCATCTGACCTAAGACGTAGACCTAAGTTAATGTTTTGAGGTTTTAAATCAGTCCCAAGATTGATCAACTCAAACATCATAGTTGAACTCTGAATTTTTGAATTGGTAAATTGTTTAAATCTATCCTTAAGGTCATATAAATATTCTAACTTAACTACGGACTTTGGTATAGCATTAATTATTGTTTCTTGCTTAAGTTGGTTATCATGTTGGTCTTCATCAACTATCTGGTCGTCGTGCAAACCTTTTGATTTTAGGAAGCTTATGATATCTGGATCGTTCTTAAAGACTCTCCAGTTGGTGATATTATCGGGAATGGAAGGCCTAAAAATTAATTCAATGGAGAATTGATCTGGGCTATAATCTTCTGGAGGGATAAGCTTGGAAGCGACATTAGCTAGAATATCAGCACTATCATTTTGGAGTCTTGGGATAGGGGAAATATTAAATAGAATAAAGTGGAGAGTCAAATCTTGAACTAACGACTGGTAATGTTTCAAGTGTCCTGATAAACAATGTATAGTGTTTCTTACTTGTTTTATGACAATTTCTGAATCCCCGAATACTTGGAGGTATTTTACCTTAAGGCCAATTGCATTATACAGACCTTGAACTAGTGCCTCATATTCAGCTGTATTGTTGGTGCAATGAAATTCAAGTCTGCATGCTAGCATATTTTTCTCCCCCTCTGGGCTAACTAAGATGCAACCTCCTCCTGCTCCATCATTAGTTTTATATCCATCAAAAAATAATTTCCAAAATAAATTTTTAACTATAGTTTTATCTACAAAATTTACACATTTAGAATTGTTTGTTTGGGAAAAATTTTCAATTTGAGAGACAACAGAGTTTTCTAAGAAATTTGAAGTATGAGCATTGAAATTTCCTAGAAATGATTCTACAAAATAATTTCCGATGATATTTTTTCTATACGTGACTAGTTCATTTTCTCCTTCTAATTTTGTCACTATGAACTTCTGATGTTTCTTGAGATCAACCCTTATTTGATTTGGTTTACTGCTATAGGGAAGCCACTGGTGAGACCAGTCAATTGCAAAATAACCATGAAGTTTTCTAACCAGTCTCTACTAAGGATTAAACCATAGAATTCAGGAATGTCAGCTACAAGTATGTTGATGACTTGGCAAACTTTGGATTTTGATGAAAGTCTGATGGTTACTTGATTAAGTTCCCCGATGACTTCAACTTGAGAGCAATCTAACTGAACTATTTGTACAACAGATTTCTAAGGTTGAACATTCAACTTCTCACAAACTGTTCTAGGAAAGATGTTAGATGAAGCTCCGGAATCAACCAAATAGTTATGTAAGTTTTTGTAAAAGACTTCAAAAGTAAGAAGAAATGGCAGAGTGTGGGATTTTGATCTTCCTCCAATTAAAGCTATATAAATTTGATCTCTCTTATTCAAAGAAGCACTAAGGAGTCTTCCCATTTCTTGGGCAGCTTGCAAGATTATGATAGCAAGAAGTGGTGCAATAGGTATTGCTTTAAGTTCTTTCAAAAGTAACTTTTGCTAATGTTTCAATTTTCTAAGCTCATGAAATATAATGTTTTCCCTAGTGTTCTTCATATCATCAATAATATTATATTCAATCTCATCAGAAACTATCAAAATTTTAGATGAAGGAGAAGGATCCAATTGAGTAGGTGTAGTCTAAGTGGATTTTGGTACAGATTTCTTACCTATTGCTTTATCCCCACGGGTGGCATTGAATCCTTTTGTTTCGGATTTGTTTGTGACAATTCGACAGGATTTTTACTTCAGGTAACGACAGCTAAGGCTTCTTGAGTTTCTTTATTAGAAAGTATAAAATCCCGCATCCCTTGTAACTCTACTACTTCCTCATAGTCCATTTGTTCTTAGCTAGGTGAAACTTCGTCCTCATTTGACTCGGCATTTGATATGGCATTTGGAGGCTTAGGATCAGCAGGGGAATTCCTTTTGAATGGTCTAAAAGGTTTTTTAGAGGAAGTCTCTGCTATCTGTTTCTTAATATCAACCATTTCATTAGACATGGTCTTGAGGACTTTCTGTAACCCTTCAAGATCAAAAGGATCTTTCGGTGTTTTCTTCTTAGAGTCATCTCTAAAGGTCACTTTCTTAGATTTTCGTTCTTCTAATGCATTTCTATTTTCGATAGCTAAGATGCGTTTTTCTACAGCTATTGCCTCCTTCATATTTTCTGCCAAGGTTTGTTTGGCATCTCTATCAACAAAGATAATTGTGTTTGACGGTAGAGCAGAGATGTACCATTCATTTTGGACCTCATTGCTAGGCTTAGATGTCGCTGGTATTTTATTCAATAGTTTATTGAAACGAGATTTGAAGTCCTTTATGGGTTCTCTTGGCTCAACTTTCAAATTGGAGAGATCATTAATTAAGGTAGTTGTAGATCTATCATCTCCAAACTTTGTTAAAAATCGCTCTTGAAAAGCATCCCAACTGTTAATAGAACCTGATGGTAACGAAAAGTACCATGCTACTCCCTACAAAGTATATGGGAATAGTCTTACAACTGCATCTTCCTCCTCTACTTGATTCAAGTTAATGGACAACATAAAATTATTTGTATGTTCCTCAGCCAATAGGCCATTATCGAGATTGAATTTGGGCAGCCATTTTTCTGGATGTGTTGGTAATTGATGTTAAGGACCAGCCATCCTAACAGCCCCTAGGTTTTTCCATGGCCTTGGAGGATTTTTTGGGGGGATTCTGTGCCATTGCCGGTATGTGGGTAGGGGGAAGTATTGCAATAGGGTTTGAAGATGATTGGGTAGAGGAAATATAGCTCCTGTACCTATGTGAATCATGATCTGGAGTGGTGGGATGGATGATTGATCTTGTGAGGATATAGATTGGATGAATGAAGATGATGATAAAAACTTGTTGTGAGACTCACATGGTGTCTTCTTAGCTTTCTTCCGGCTTGGAAGAGGAAATTCGAACAAAGGTATTCTAAACTTTTTACTCTATGCTCTAGTTAACGGCCAAGATGGAGTGAACTGAGAATTAACACTATCCTGAGATATCTCAGATTCTTCTTGTGATAGCGAAATCCCCTATAATTTGTGAATAAAATATTGAACTTCAGGGGCTTTGGTAAGAGAAGAATGCTCTGGATCAATTGGGTTTTCAGCAATAGGTTGTATAATATCATGTGCAACTTCTCACTTAGGATCAGGGGATTTAGAAGACTTTCGAGAAGTTGGAGGTGAGGGTGAGGGAGTTCTATTCTTAGAATGGCCTGTTAATTTGGATTTACTTGCCATTCACAGTTCATCCCTTCCTTCTAGCGCCAAAATGTTGAATCCTCGAAATCATTGCCTCAACATGGGGGAAAACCACCCGGTCTAGACCTTGGTTGGCAACTCCTTTTCCATTTGGAGTAGTGGCTCCGACTGGGGATAATGGGACCAGTTTCCCAATTTGTTTAATGCTTGTGCTAAATGGGGTGATGTGTGATGTTTTAGAGTAATGTTTAAGCTAACAATAATCTAATATAAACTAATCAATCACAAATGCATTTAACTTCTAATTTTAAAAAACCATCTAATCATAATATACCCGAGATAAACTTGATATATGCGAATAACAATAATTTCTAAACGAAATTGGTAATAAAGATCATTAAATTACGATTAGAAGTGAATCCATTTTAACAATAATCATTTCATATAAAAAATTATCCAAAACGATTGTGAGAAATATATCGTATAAATATTTTTTCATATATTCAGCATAAAATAAAGATCATCATCATGCAAAAGTGCAATAATGGTAATCAAAATTCAGACCTGCATACATAAATAATTTAGAAAGAAATGATTGCATAATACATAAGTAAAAAGGATTACAAGATAAAAGTACCATTTATAATACATCCTACTCATGTGTTTCAGCAATATTGAACTATCTTCAATCCATTCAACATCATCTAACAGTACAAAAGTGCAATTTCAGTAGAAGATGCTAAATCAGATAAAAATAAATCTTGTTCCATATATTTGACCAGAACTTCCTCAAAGGGACAAAAGTGCATGTTTTGAAGAGAGTTTCTGATAAAATTTTGGACCCCTCTCTAAATGCATGAGAGGGGTTTAAATACTAAAACTATAAAACTAAAAAACAGATTATTACAAAAATAGTTGAGGCGGTTTAAACGAACTGCCTCAATTTATGCAAAAATAAAATCAAAATTAAAGTAAACAAGGTGAATAACTATGTTTCATTTGATCCTTCACATCACAAATATCCACCATAGGCTTCAACTGTGTAGGCTGGCCAACTTCAGCTTTCAAATGTCCATTGAATACATCATCGATCAGTGTTGCCTCCATTTTCTCGGCAGAAGTAGTTAGGCATCGCAGGGTCATCCATTGGCTGTGAGGCTTGACCAAATTTTGCCAATACACCTCTCAGTCTAGCCTGGTCATTTTCCTTATCACTTCTTCTTTTTTCTTCCGCTGCTTGTTTCCATTGTTGTTAGAGTTGTTTCACATCTGGAAGGAACCCTGGAATAGACTTTGCCACTAGATTAGCACCATGTAAATTCTCATTGATATTTTCTATGATAATGTTTGTTGCTGCCACCATGTCTGTTGTTGCCTTTTCTGCTTCTTTAAGCCAAGAATCCTAGCCTGCAGACATAATTTCCTTATATGATTATTCTAGCTTAGGCAGGTCGGATTTACTCCCCTCCTCAGTATTTTTCCAAGTGATGAAATCAGAGACCTTTTTAAAGATCTCATCATATTCAAGTCGCATTTCTACGACATGACTTGTCAGTTATCACTTGTTTCACAATAATGTTTCCAAATCTTCGGGCACAATAATTTTTTCTGATTTGTCAACTGGGAATTAAGTCTAAGTGTTTCAGTAATAAACTGATCAATTTTTGGATTGTCTTTATGTAGATCAGTTATTACCTACACTTGTGCTTCCTTCTCAGCTAAGTTGGTTTAATGTTCTATTTGCATTTGTTCAAATACCTGTTGAAGCATGGCCAACTATATCTCTGCCTGCTAGTCGGATTTGACTTGTTGTAATTGTTGCTCTAGTGACATTATTTTATTTTCCTTTTCTCTAATCAACATTTGAACTTCTATTGTTTTTTCTATGGTCACTATAGCATAAGCACATGCAAACTACAAGAGTCTAGTTAGCTTGGCGAATGGATCGACAGGCGAGTCTTTCCATAGAACATCCATTAGTTCATTTTCAGGGGTAGTAACAGCTATAGAGTCCAATTTTCTTTTCTTTCTTTTCCTTTTCACCACAGCCTTATGTTGTGGGCTATAGAATACATCCAGAGGGTGTATTTCTTCAATTCTCAAAATTATTTCAGAGATGGGGGTAACGAGGATATGCTCCACTTCTTATTCATTTGCAGTTTCTTCCACTGTAATTTCCAGAGTTCTTTTCTGTTGTGGAATTTGAAACTCTGCCATGTGTTCCTCTATATTGAGACTTTATTAAAATTATCCCACTCTTCCTCTAATTCTATTATTGTGGGTTTTATTGGTTGTGTAGAGGTAGTATGGATTTAAACCTACTTGCTAGCTAAAGCTTCTTCAGCTATCTTCTGTGTAGATTGGGTCGTGTCCTTTATTGACTCAATGCTTCTACTTTTTCCATTTTGTGATGACTGTCACGATTCACTGATAGATTTTTCTTGAGACTCTTCCCTAGAATCAGATTTGGAATTTTCTTTGGAGTCACACTAGGTGTAGGCTCCCTTATTGGTTCAATTAATAATTGCTCCAATGGGACCATTGCCAGCCTTCTTTCTTTGTAACTGTAAAAAATTTCTAGATCTTCATGGTAAAAAAGTAGTTGTGCCATATGCTTCACCTCTTTAAAGGTGTTTTCTGCAAAACGATATCATCAAAAACATCCTCCCCATTAGTGAATACTTTTATTTTCACCAAAGTGTTGAAATTCTTGACAGTGTCAAACAGGTCATACTGCCGTCCAGGGAATTTGGGTAATTGCAGGGATAGCATGTTCTCTGCTTCTTTGAACATGTGTCTTAGGTCGTGTAGTGAAAATGCTTTGCACTGTACAGGGAATGTAGGCTAAATCGCCTTTCTTGACTCTTTTAGTGTATGGCTCATTCCTCCCTCACTAGTTGTTTGATAGGTTATCTCCCTAGCCATCAATTTATTTGGAACATAGTATGGGAGGATATGGGGGGAGGTGATGCTGCCAAAAACTCTTCTATATGTAAATGTTTCCTCCTTGAACCATCTAGCCACCGGGAGGATGTCAACTTTAGCTTCTTGGGAAAACCTGGGGGCATCTCGATTATAAAGCCGCTTGTGAATAGGGAGCATAACTCCATGGCAAATCTTGAAAAAATGTGTTTGAAAATTGGATTCCCACATGACCTTGTGGTACATGTGAATGGGAAGTGTATTTGGAATAGTCCATTTCCATCCCATGATGGGGAACTTTGAACTAAAACAAATAGCATCCATAACATAGGTGCTCATAAAAAATGGAGGGTAAATCCTCGAAGCAATACTTCTTCTCCTTCTATACTTGATAATTGTTTTTGCTAAATTGTCTAACAAGATTTGGGCCTAATTCATTATAGTTGCGTTAACGACTGTGTCTATTAACGACAACAACTTTGGGAATAACTTAGTACTATTTGGTCTGCCAAACCGTCTACATAACATAGCCACTACAAAACTATAAGGGGGAAAAGTAGACACAGTAGTGTACATATCAATTTTGTCTTTCTTGATTTTCTCTTCATTATTCGACCAGGCACAGGTGCAATCTGCTGGGTCATTATTCTCTTTAGAAAAATTCTATAGAAATTGCATGTTGTAGACAACTTGTGGCTCTGGTAGGTGGTACATAAGTCGTAGGTTATCCGGGGTAAAAGATCCGATGACCTCTTGGCTTCTCGTCTTGAATTCTCTGTGTCAGATGTCGGCTTCGTTGAGAAACCATTTTACCATGTTGGTATAAGGGATTATCTTTAGCCGAGCGAATATGCGGTGAAAAAACAAGTAAGCCGTCTCTAGCATAGAAGTGTATGAGGAATCTCGTCTGTCAGCTGTAATGTTTGTTTCCATAATTGTCGGTTGTTCCTCGTCTAGTATGTTGTACATAGCCTCCCATGTAGAAGTTCCTCCCTCTCTGTTGCATGTGTTATCTGTGAATAGGGGAGTCATCTCTATCTTCTCAGAGGCTACAACCTTGCCTTTCTTCCCCATTGTTCTCAATGCTTTACTCTCTGGGTTTTTCCTGAAATGAAGAAAAACAACTATCAGATACACAAAGATGAATGTAAAAATTAAATAATGCAAATAGCTTGTAAAGGTGGTAAAAGAAGGATTATTTGAATGCGCGTAACAAGATATTATATCAAGCTAAATGGATTTTCACACATAAATGCAGTTATTTCCCACTAATGCCCACGAATGATTTGTTATCCCTTAGCTTTATTGCTCATAAATGTTTGCGTTGTAAAACAGGATGAAATCTTCTAGGGTGGCGAGCCTTTGTACTGCAATGATAGTGATTGTGAGATTTGCGAAGCAATATCATAGATTACAATATCACAAGATGTGCCTTTTAGCATTCTTACCTCGTGTTATGTTTTTGTGAGATGTGAGATGTGAGGCATTTGTTAGTTGTTTTACGTATTGCTAATCGCTAGGTTTATCCTATGCAATATACTTGACGGACTTGAAATATTTACTTTTAGTATTCTAAGGTGTGGATCTGGGCACCAATCGCATTTCGCATACTCAACAATTCAATCATTTTCAATTATATATCCCATAAATTAAAAGAAAACCATCATTACATTATGTATACATACATTATCATCACTCTAAAAAAATCCATAATAAAATCAACTTTTATTTTAACAAATCAAAAATTAATCAAGACCGAGAGTTACACATTCACTATGTCCTTTAAAATACCTACTTGAGAAGTCAACTCATTTTCCACTTTGTTTTGTGGAATAAAGAATTCACACCATTCACCTCCATATTCAACAAGTAGTATTCAATTATTGTGGAAGCATTGATAGTCATTTCCTTTCATGGCATTTAGTCATATAAATGTTATGCTAACATCCATCCCCTCAATGCGACGTCAGTTGAAAATTCAAAGTTAGAGATGTGGCAGTTTCCTTCCTGGACATTTTAAATATGAAAACGAAATAATTTTATAGGACTATCTTGGACCCAATTATTCTGATGTGCTGGTAGTAGAGCTGGCGCAGGTGTTCGTGGAGGTGCTGGCGGTGGAGCAGGTGCAGGTGTTGGAGAAGGAGCTGGTGGTGGAGATGTTGGTGAAGGAGCTGGCGGTGGAGCGGGTGCAGGTCTTGGTAGAGGAGTTGGAGGAGGGTTTGGCGGAGGAGCCGGTGGTGGCATAGGAGGAGGATTCAGAGGAGGAGCTGGTGGTGGTGGAGGGCTCGAAAGCGGAGCCAGTGGTGGATTTGGAGGAGGTGCTGGTGGGGGTGTCAGCGTTGGATTAATTTGAGTTATCAATCAGTTATGCAATTACATCAGGAAACTGAAAAATTTATTTCATTGTGTTACAGGTTGGGAGATTCCGATTTGTTGAATATACATGCATTTTGTTGTTAGCATGTGATTTGCAACAATATTTTGTTCTCAGTATAAATAAATTTTGTGTGAGCTTAATATCATATAAATATCATATATATGGACTTATTAACCTATTAAATCATCATGCAAACTTGAAAATTATTTGATTATCATATAAATATCATATATATGGACCTACTAAATCATGGTGTCTATAAAGATCAGCATAAAGAATGATTCAGATCATTATGTTTCAGAATTTTCCCTGCAAATATTCATGTTGGGGTAAACTGTCCATTCAGCTCAATATCTGGAAGGTGTTATGCTTATGCTCAACTAATTTGTAATTGGCGATTCTAGATTCTCATAATGAAGTATGACAAGTTTGTTCTACATATGCTATTTTTGTGTCTTTGTTATGCTTTTACTGAGTTGATTTGCATACTATTTTTGAGTTTGTATTATGCTTTTATTAAGTTAATTTTCATATGTGGATTGTTTTTCTTGTTATGTTTGATATGTAAATAGTGACTATAGGGGAGAGATGTCTAATGTTGTGTAGGGATCAGTAATTGATATAGTACACGTCTGGCCAAACCACCAGAAAATTAAGAGATGTACAACCAATATTTAAATAAAAATAAATAACATTAAGTGCAACTATGTTTTAATTTATGTCCAAAATTTCCCAAAACATTGAATGGGCCTACTACTATCCATAAATAGTATCTTAATAATTAAGAGTACAAATCATATTTACCCAATTAGAAAACAGATAAAACCATAAATCCTTCCAAAATGATTTATTCGAGAAGTACAAAGTAGTAGTCACTTCAACCCCCACTCATTAGATCTGAGGCTATGTATCCCAAATTAATATCCATACCTAAAAGTGAATGTATGTCACCCATAATTGTTGTGATGTTCAGCATTTAAACCCATAGTGTTCAATAAATGACACCCAACTTAATAACTTCAATAAATGACACACAACCCATTCTATTTCTCATTAAAACAAATCAAACCACATAGATCAACAAAAACAAAATTCTCATCCATTGGATCACATCCAAATCAATCTAGATCACACATTCAAAATGAAGTCAGTGCAATCATGTCCATCCTTTCCACCAATTAAATTCAAGTGAAAAAAACTATAAAATAAGTTCAACCAAGTTGCATGTTTAGCATTCAAACTATTCACCAGTCCTAGAGATAATCCATCAGAATTGACAGTATATTCAGGTTAGTTATTTCAATGGCAACACATCAATGACAACACATTTTTCTTACCGTTTTATTTTCATTTGTCACAGTTTTATTTTAGTTTTCTTATAGTTTTATTTTCATGAAAATATATATATTGTCTATTTTTCTATGTTCTTAATCACTTTCAAGTTGATTGGAAAATATGACACAACCATAATGTCTAGTATGGCTAGCTACAGATGAAAAATAACAGAACTAGTGGAGCTAAACTTTAAATTGAACTGACAACTACATATTCTAATCCTGAAACCACATATATTCATTTCTTCTTTTATTGAAAATAAATATTTCATTAAACTTTTTTCTTGAGCAAAATAAGTCCAAAAATCAATGTGTGATAGACAATCTAGATCAACATCTTAACCAAAAAAGGAACTATGTGACAATTTTATAGTTGAAATTCCTCTTAGAGCTTCCTTAATGTCTAAAGAGTGTTAGCTATAGTAATAACAATAGTATTGACATTAGATCACCCCAAAGAAGTTTATGAAGCATTATTGTCAACAATAAGTAGAGGGGTATGCTCATAGTACGAGAAGAAGGTGGAAACCTAGGGAAAACAAGAAATGCAGAACTCAATGAAGCATTAAAGTCAATAATAAATAGATGGGTTTGCTCATATGACAAGAATATAGAAACCCAAATGATCTTTTGGGCAAATTCAATACTAAAAGCATGCAAATATGTGAGTAGAAGCAAACATGATAATGATATCAAAAGGAATGAAAATGGCTTAGATGATAAGAATGTAGAAACCCAAATGATCTTTTGGGAAAATTCAATATTAAAAGCATGCAAATATGTGAGTAGAGGCAGACATGATAATGATATCAAAAGGAATGAAAACGATGCAGCATTAAATCATTTGTCATGCAACCTAACAATAACTAACTGCAAGAAGGTGGTAATGGAGGAGAAAAATAAGTTATGAATAGGATCCCATTTGAAGCAAAGTGTGAAAAGGCTTTCGTATATATCTTATGATGTAATTCATATATCTATGCAGGTTGGCATTTTTGTGGATGATTTTGCATTGTCAAATCTAGAGTTCTCTCGAAGAAAAAATATAAATATCGTTCAAATCTTGGTACTTAGAGACCTAATGAAACTAAACAATATTGAAAAAAATGAGGCTAAACAATTTAATTCAAATAATTGTTTATAAAAATAATTAAACAAGATCAACATCTTAACCAGAAAGATCACTTTGTTTAGTTGAAATTCCTAGGATGTCTATGAGTGTCTCCAAAAGTGCCAGACTTTAAATGGAGACTTCACAGTTTTCAAAATTTAAGGATTGAATTCAATTGAAACAACAGTAAGCCAATGCACTTTATAGCTAGGTCCAAGAACACATCTAAGGCTACCCTTAGCAGCCAAACAACTTGCAAAATTACCATGTCTTTCCAATCCAAACCTAGGATGTATGTGGTCACTATGAATAACAATAATGACAAACATGAAGCTAAACAAATTAATTCAAACAACAATAACTACTAGATCAACATCTTAACTAGAAAAGGAACCAGGTGTCACTTTTTATAGTTGAAATTACTCCTAGAGCTTCCTTTATGTCTGAAGAGTATTTATTATCTATAATAATAAAAATAGTATTGGCATTAGGTCTCTAAGTTGCCAAAGAACCCAAATGAGAATTCAAGGATAGCCCCAAAGAAAACAAACAATGTAGAAGTTTATGAAGCATTACAATCAACAATAAGTAGAGGGGTATGCTCATAGTACCATAAGAAGGTGGAAACCTAAGGAAAAAAAGAAATTCAGAAGTTTATGAAGCATTACAATCGAGGGATATGCTCATAGTACCATAAAAAGGTGGAAACCTGAGGAAAAAAAGAAATGCAGAAGTTTATGAAGCATTACAATCAACAATAGAAAGATGGGTCTGCTCAGATGACAAGAATATAGAAACCCAAATGATCTTTTAAGCAAAATCAATACTAAAAGCATGCAAATATGTGAGTAGAGGCAGACATGATAATGATATCAAAAGGAATGAAAATGGCTCAGATGAAAATAATGTAGAAACTCAAATGATCATTTGGGAATCTCCAATACTAAAAGCATGCAAATATGTCAGTAGAGGCAGACATGATAATGATATCATTGAATCTTCTGTCATGCAACCTAACAATAAACTAACTGCAAGAAGAAGGTAATGGAGGATAAAATTAAGTTATGAATAGGATCCCATTTGAATCAAAGTGTCAAAAAGGATTTCGTATATATCTTATGATGTAATTCATATATCTATGTAGGTTGGAATTTTTGTTGATACTCTTGCATTGTTCTTGTCTCGAAGAAAAAATATAAATATTGTTCAGATCTTGGTACTTAGACCCCTAATGAAACTAAACAATATTGAAAAACATGAGGCTAAACATTTTAATTCAAATAACGATTTATAAAAAATGAACTAAACCAGATCAACACCTTAACCAGAAATATCACTTTGTTTAGTTGAATTTCCTAGGATGTTTGTGAGTGTCTCCAAAAGTGTTAGATTTTAAATGGAGACTTTACAATTTTCAACATTTAAGGATTAAATTTAATTGAAACAACAGTATGACAATGCACTTGATAACTTGGTCCAAGAACACATCTAAAGCTACCCTCAGTAGCCAAACAACTTGCAAAATTACCATGTCTTCCAAATCCAAACCGGGGATGTGTGTGGTCACTATGAATGAAAATAATGACAAACATGAGGCTAAATAAATTAATTCAAACAACAGTAACTACCAAATCAACATCAACCAGAAAAGGAACCAGGATAGTGCCAAAGAAAACAAGCAATGCAGAAGATTATGAAGCATTACAGTCAACAATAAGTAGAAGAAGGTGGAAACCAGTAGTAGTTTTCCAAGTACAAATATAGTCATGGTATTTTCAGTGTAAAAACAAGTTATCATAACAACAATCGCTAATAATTTTGAAGACATACAACAAATTCATTCTGTAGATTTGATTCTTCAAGGGTACTAACATACATGTTGATAATTGCCTATAATAAAGCATAAATTTTTTTGGCTTGTATGAAAGCATAATTTTCAAATATTATTAACTAAAATCATGCAATAATTATGTTGGTTGTTGCATCTATGGAAAGAGTTAGTTATGTTTCTCGTACAAGGATAAGTGGGAGGAGAGTGACAAGGGGTGCCCAACTACGATGCCCTTCATCGAATGAGGACATGACGCGTGATGTGAATGTCAACAATGCTCCAAGAACATTGTTGAGGATGACCATGCAACTGAAGTTGATGTTGTCACACCATCACCCACAAAGCCACCGTCAACAGTCGTCCAAGGGGAAAGTTCAACTAAAAAGATCAGTGCTATAAGAGGTTGGAAAAAAGAAGAAATGTTAGTTGCAATTAACGACATAGAGTTTAATGGATATTCAGTTTGGGCATCTGCAAAAAAGCATGGTATTGCTCCCTCATCAATACATTTTTGGATAAATGGGTTGACTCATACAAAACGTAGTGGGCCTCTTACAATTATGACTAAAGAGGAGGAGGCTAAGGTGGTTGAGTGGTGTAAAGAGATGGCTCAATTGGAACATGGGATAGAGTTGATAGTACTCAAACCCACATTTGTTCAAATCTATCAAGGGAGGCCAAACCCATTCAAATATGGGTTTTCAATAAAACATGGTGGTTTGGGTTTAAAAAAAAAGCATCCAAACCTTGTATTGTATATAGCTGAGGGCCTTGGCAGAGACAGAGCATTAAATTTGCGCCCTACAGTTGTATGTAAGTTCCATGACACTCTTTCTAGTGCTTACAATAACATTTTTATGGTGCAAACTATATATGGAACTATGATGAAACAAGTTTATAGGCAGGAAGGAATTGACACTCTTTCTAGTGCTTACGATAACATTCTTATGGTGTAGACTATATATGGAACTATGATGAAACAAGTTTATAGGCAGGAAGGAATTGTGACATGCGGGTAATTGCCAAGAGAGGGAGTCAAAACGTGCCAAATATTTTTCCTAAGAGAAGGGAGTGGATAACTATTTTATGGTGTGTCAATACAATAGGTACTTCAATCCCAACATTTTATCTATTCGAAGGTAAAAATCAACTAAAAAACTTGTTGGGTGTGGAGCCTAATTATCTTTTTTATTCAGAGGTATCGCCGCATTGGACCCCAGTTCATAATGGGGTGGCAATGTCGCCTGTCTTTGCACGCCGCCAGAGGTTGTAAAATGTTGTAATTTCATAGTCAATCCGGGTCATTCATTAGGCAGAAATATGACAGTAGAATTTATGTTTAATTTAGGTTTTTTCCCCTAGAAGGCAACCCCTCGCTATATATGAGGGAATAGTATTGCAACTATGTAGATGTGTATTATAAGCGAGAAAGAGAGAGGAGATTGTGTGAAAGTGAAGAGGGAATTACAGGGGATCTGTTGTAGGTTGTATCTCTTCATTTTGCTAGATAATATAAAAGGAAAGACTGGTTGTTTCTCTGTGGACTTAGCCAAAATTGGGTGAACAACGTATATTTGTGTCTCTCTTGTTTTATGTTTTTCCTATGTTTATATTTCTGCAATATTTTAATGTGTTCCATTGCTTAGTAATATATAATTTTCTAACAACTAGTATCAGAGCCGAAGGTCTATTTGCTTGATAAACTCACAGGAGAGAAAGGTTCCTAGTTTGATTGGGAGCAATGGCAGAAGATGGTAGGTTTAGGTTCGAAAAAATTAACAGCCAAAACTACTAGTTGTGGAAGATGCAGATGGAAGATTACTTGTATCAGAAATATTTGTACCTACCATTGAGAAAAAAGACAAAGAATCTGACGAGTATGACAAACATAGAATGGGATATTCTGTTAGAAAATTATATATTACAGAGCAATGGAACACATAAAATATTGCAGAAATATAAACACAAAAAATACATAAAACAAGAGAGACATAGATATACGTGGTTCACACAATTTGGGCTACGTCCACGAATAAACAGCCAATCCTTTATTTTGTATTATCCAGCAAAATGAAGAGATACAACCTACAACAAATCCATTGTAATTCCCTCTTCACTCTCACACAATGTCCTCTATCTTTCTCACTCAAAATACACATCTACATAGCCGCAATACAATTCCCTCATATAAAGTGAGGGGTTTCCTTCTAGGGCAAAAAACCCTAAATTAAACATAACTTCTACTGTCAAATTTCCACCTAATGAATAGCCCAGATTGACTATGAAATTACAACATTCTACAAGGTAATTTTACATCTATTTTTAGTTTTGGGGGCGTTGCCCCCGATCCCCCTCTTAAGGGGGGGGGGGGGGGGCGGCTCTAAAGATCATTGTCACCCCCCCGGACCCCCCTTTCAATGCAAATAGCGGGCAACGTTGCCACCACATTACGAACTGGGGTTCGGTGTGGCAATACCTTTGAATAAAGAAGATAAACAGGCTCCATACCTAACATATTCTCGACAGAAAGGAACTTGGAACAATACAGTTGTGCCTAGCAGACTCAGTAGCCTTTAATATTTCACTGGAAATGACAACAGAGGGTTTAATGTCTAAATTGACCAAGTTGTATGAAAAACCCTCAGCCTCAGATAAGTTATTTCTTATGAAGCGTTTATTTAATATAAATTTTTCAGAACGTGGATCTGTTGCTGATCATTTAAATGAATTTAATATAGTTACCTGTAGTAACCAAAATTCTATTTACAGCAACCAGAGATAACCATGAATTTAATTAAAGACAGTAATGCATAAACTGAAATCTGCACCTACCTGAGCTGCTTGGTGACTTCCGATTCCACTGCTGAACTGGTACTCCTTTGATTCAATTTCGAGATGGCCAATACCACCCGACCTGACAGAGCAACCTGGTTTCCCGATCCAGAGAAGCTCTCCACAGAGGCTCTCTGTCCCTCCGTGCCCAGAACTCAGATCACTCACGGCTCTTCTGGTGTAAACTCTTCTGCTGTAAACTCTTCTCCCGGTTTCCTGCTAATGAGTCTTTCCTTTCTTCCCCCCTTCTCCCGGGTCAGCCTTCTGCTATATATTCCCCCTTGCCTGGCGGTGGCCGCCCTCCCACTTGTAGCCACCGCCTCTCAGCATTGAAGCCTCTGCGATATTTCTTGTCATTAATTTCCAGTAGGTAGGTAGTTTTTATGAGTTTTAGATATTTATATAAGATCGATACCCAGTCTTTATGCTAATTAATATAGTTTATAAATATTTTGAATGATCACTTTATTAAATATATGTTATAATATTTAATGTTATATATTTACTTATAACATTTCAATCATATAGTTTATAAAGTTTAGTGATCTGCTTTATAATTTCATATTATAAAGTCTAATTATATGCTTTATAAAATTTAATATATATAAATATTATAAAGTTTTTTTAAGTTCAAGATTTTTATTAATGGGCTGTTACATACCTTCCCCCTTCTGAAAACTTCGTCTCGAAGTTAGAGCTTTAGGTTCAAGGTTTTAATGGACATGACCTTTTCTATCCAGGTCCCCAAGCTATTCAAACTCATCCTATCCTCCCTAATCTCTTCTGCTCCCATCCTATCCGTCCTCTACTAGAGTATACCATGGCGTCAATTTTACTGACCTAACCATTCATAACACGAAGGTAACAGCGTCGGTTATACCAACCTGATTCCCAATAGGCATCCGGCAGTCATCATCACACGTCTAGGGGAGCGTGACTCGCACAGTCCTCCCATGACTCCAGGGTTCGGAGGATAAACGGTGGGTAACACCTCCACCCCTCCAGTAGTATCAGGGCTACTACCCTATCATAGAATCACTTTGATCTTTAACTGATCTGAGTTCTGTCTTCACGTGGCCATCTCGAAAATTGGATCAATTGAATCATTTTCTGCAATCATAGTTTATCTGCCAGCTTACCTGTAATCTTACACTCACCCATCATTTGTAAAATCAGCATATTCAAAATAACTTATGTATTATCTACATATAACAGAATTTTGTTTATTTTCTATGCATGTATTTTGACTTTTCTATAGGTGTACTCACTTCCTGTCTTTTATTTCAGTTGTTCGTTTTGATATGCATAAAATAAAATAGATTTATACTGTTTAATTTCTACCCGAAGTAAAATCATTTGACGGTCTTAACTTTACTTCAACATTTATAATTTAGTCATATAATCACACATATTGTTTTGGTATCCATGTACCAGCAGGAATTAAACATATATCATTTTGGTATCCACGTACCAGCAGGAACTTAAACATATTAATTTGGTATCCATGTACCAGCAGGAATTTAAACACATATTACGTCATAAGGTTTCATGTTTACACAAAATTATTCAAAATGTTTCTGAGTCTATGACTGAAGTGAAGTAAATATATACAAAACATATTGTAAAGGTCTTCAAAATGGACATAAGTTAGGATATCTCTGACAGATGTCCTCTGTATTTTCCCAAGTTGCTGATCCAGGGCTATACTTGTCCCATTGGACCTTAACTTGGTCCACCACACGGTTCCTCAACTGTCGAACTCTACGTTCCAGTATACGTAAAGGTTCGACCGTTATGACTCCCTCGTCCGATACCTGCAATTCTCTCCACTGGATGTTATGAGATGGATCAGCTATATAATGTCTTAATATAGAAACATGAAATACATTATGAATTCTATGCAGGTGGGGTGGCAGGGCAAGACGATAGGCAACAGGTCCAACTCTTTCCATGACTTTAAACGGTCCTATAAATCGGGGAGACAGCTTTGTCCCTTTCCCGAATTGAATAGTACTTTTATTTGGTTTGACGCGGATGAAGACCTGGTCCCCTACTTCATACCTCCTATCAGTTCGGTGAGCATCAGCATAACTCTTCTGTCTATCCTGAGCTTCCTTTAATCACTGTCTAATCTGACTGACCTACGCTTCCATTTCGTGGATTAATTCTGGTCCTATTATCACTCGATCTTCTAACCTGTCCCAACTTAACGGTGTTCTGCAAGGTCTGCCATATAAAGCTTCAAATGGAGGCATCCCAATTGAACTGTGGTAACTGTTGTTGTAAGCGAATTCAACCAAGGGTAAATACTTTTCCCAGTGGGATTGTTGATCCATTACATACATCCGCAACATGTCTTCAAGTACTTGATTTACTCTTTCAGTCTGCCCATCAGTTTCAGGATGGTAAGCCGTGCTCAAATTTAGCTGAGTACCTAAGGCTGTCTGCATGCACGTCCAGAATCTGGAAGTGAATCGCGAATCTCTATCGGATATAATCTTCTTAGGTACTCCATGAAATCTGATAATTTCGTTTATGAATACCCGAGCTACGTCAACAACATCATAAGTATCCCTTACCGGAATAAAATGGGCGCTTTTTGTTAATTTATCCACCACTACCAGAATGGCATTGTGTCTCAGAGAAGTAAGAGGTAGTCCAGTGATAAAATCCATAGAGATGGTCTCCCATTTGGACATAGGTATGTCGTGGGGTTGTAAGAGACCCGCTGAGTGACAATGATCTGCCTTTACTTGCTGACATTCCATACATTTTGCAACAAGTTGAGCGATATCACGCTTCATGCCTGCCCAAAAGAAGAGTTTCTTGGTATCCACATACATTTTCCCTACTCCAGGATGAGCACAATATACGGCTTTGTGAGCCTCCCTGAGGATGGTATCTCGAAGGTCTTTATCATCAGGAATGTACATCCTCCCATGGAATCGCAAGATCCCATCGCTTTCTAATTCATAACCCTCGAACTTAGATTCCCTTGCCTTAATACCCTCAAGACTTGCCCTCACTTTTAAATACCAACTGTCTTTAATAAGACGATCCAGCACTCGCTGTCTTAAGTCCACCTTAATGGGTATGAGAGAAAATATCCGGGGTCTCCTGCTCAAGGCATCGGCTACCACATTTTCCTTTCCCTTAATATATGATATCCCGAAGTCATACTCACTTAGGAATTCACTCCATCGCCATTGCCTGGCATTTAAGTCTCTTTGGGTGAACAAATATTGTAGACTTTGATGGTCGCTTTTAAGTGTAAACTTTCGTCCCACCAAATAGTGTCTCCAGATCTTTAAGGCTAGCACTACAGCGGCCAATTCTAAATCGTGAGTAGCATAGAGTTCTTCATGAGGTTTTAGTTTTCTGGAAGCATAAGCTATCACTCCCCTGTCCTGCATCAATACTGCACCCAGCCCTATGCAATATATTGGATGAAGCTCCGGGGCAGTCCCGTTGAAAGTGCGGTCCCCCACATCCCCAACAATTAACTGGCGCCGATCCTCTCGAGTCAGGACGTGAGCTTCTAGAGAACGAGCTTCGTCCTCTCGCATTGGTTCCTCTCGAATTCCTCCCTCCGCTCGCGGTCCTTTGAGATGCCCAGGGACTGGTGTTTGACGATCCCGCGGCTATAGTGTTTACTGCCATGGGAGCTCCTGCCCCTATATTTCTCGGGGCAAACCTGTTACCATATGGTGGCCTCGAGCTACCCCCCTGAAGAAGTTCCAGGGAGTCTTTCCTGGAAATCCTGGTTGGACAAGCCCGACTTGCCCCATATCCCTTTTGATCCCAAGGTGCTCTTCTGCATATCGGCCACATTCAACCGCCTCGGCTACGGATGATGGTTTCCACATGCTTACCAAGGCTTGGATGCGAGGGTTTAACCCAAAAATGAATCGTTCAGCCTGGCGTTCATCTGAGTCTAAGTAATGAATGTATTTTACCAGTTCCATGAACCTTATCTCGTACTCTTCCACCGTTTTACTTCCCTGAACTAACGTATGAAAGGCTCTTGCTTGCTGTTGCTGAAAGTACGGAGACAAATACTTTGCGCGAAACCTTTCCTCAAACAGTTCCCAAGGGACACTATTTGATGTAAGGTGCAGCTGTTTTTCTAGATTTCCCCACCAAATCAAGGCACTTTCCCTGAGTTGAAACACGGCAATTTTTGTCTTTGCCGAAGACGAATATTCTCTTAACCCAAAACATCTGTTCATTCCCTCCAACCACGTTTCAGCGCGTTCACCTGCCCGGCCTCCAGAGAATTCCGGGAGTCTGATTTTCTGAAGCTCCCTAGAGATGTCCTCTTTCGATCCTCTGGGCTCGAAATTCTTCGGTTCCGCTGAACTGGTAGCCAAATGATGAGATTCCTCTTTGGTTTTAGCCTTAGTGGTTTCTCTTAATGTTGTTAATAAGGATTCCAAGGAGTTCATTATTACATTTAACTCTGGCGCTGGGGCAGTTGATGTTGATGAAGGTCTCGGTGGTAATGCTGGGGATGATGATGACGACGGCGGCGGCATTACAGGTGGTGATGCTGCCCGATCATGTCGTCGTCGCTCATATGTCTTCACCATTTGTAATGGTTCCTGAACACACAATAAAATTTTATCAAAGTTATGAGGTAGACGACCGAATTTTAACACGTAACTTTCTTTTGCGACATTACATTTAGAAACGGGTATAGTTTTGCTATTTTTACCCGCTAGGCGGATCTTACTAGTACCGAGGTCAAGGAGGATGGTCTCGCGACCTCCTTGTCCTAATGCAGGGTATTCTATCCTAAAAATGAATAATGCAGAAGAGTATAGATCCTAAACATTCCTGTTAATATGCAGATTAGGAGTATGTAACTTGGGTGGGTGGAAGTCCCGTGAATCGGGAATACAACTTCCCCGATTAACCATAGACTCATGTTCCAGAACTCCAGTCTCTGTCTGCCTACCTACGGATTATGAGGCATGATTTTGTATTTGTTTCTACTTATGTGAAGATAAACAACATAATGAAATTTTGAGGACCTTTGAATACGTAATCTTTTCTATTCCGGAGAAAGAATACTGAAACACAAGGGAATGCAATAGCTGGCAACATGACAATACACAATGGCATTATCAGCAAACAACAATACAGGCCTCATACTGAAACTTGATGACAGCCATGGAGGGTCATGATCTAGGATCCCATTTAATTTTTCAACATACAACTTAGTGATAGAATTTTGTCTAGGTTTTGAAAAAGCCACTTCACATCTTCCAGTTTTGAAGATCTAGCTTTAACCCTTGCTTCCATTGGTGAGTTGATAGCTTTCCCTATAATGCCGGACACTACAGGAACACTAACTCTCTAGAAGCTACTCAAGGTGGCGTTTGATGTTTAATGTAGGAGATGTTTACAATGCATGTATCTAAATATACTGGAATATGAAACCCCTAGTTTATAGGTTTTGATTTCATAGATGCCAACAAGAACCAATGCTTAAGCATTTATACTATAAAACCATAAAACAAACAAATGCCATCAACCATCTATTAGTACAAAGGAAGTAGAAACAATTCTATGAGAAGGAAATAAAAAAAAAAAGAGAAATAACAGTAGTATCCATTGTGGTTTCCTCTTACCATAAGTAATTATCAAAACACTAACTGGTGATGACTGAAATCAGTCAACAACAAATGGACTGAAAAGAAAAAGGATTTTGGATTCTATAGGCTATGAACCTCTCCTATAGGGTGCAGGTTCTTTTGGGGCCTTCCCATAGTCCCCAGTTAATAAAAATTAAAAAAAAAACGAGGCATAATTCACATGTAGGGGAACCCTCAAAAGCACTTTTTCCCATATCAGGAGCATGCTCCCAAAAATGCTTCTGATCAAGGACATGTCAGGAGCACACTCCCATAGTGCTCCCATTTGGAGCACACTTTCAGAGATGGGGACAGGAAAGCTTTTATTCAACAGTAGCATCAACAAAAGTTATTCTAGAAAAATACTTTTAAGTTTTGATGCATATGATTTGCCTTTGAATTGTTAACGACATTGATGTTTCAGAAAGACAAAATTCAAATAGATCTTTTGACCAAGTTTATGCATTTAAATTAACTAATTGCAAATCAACAATTCATTCATAACTTGGTTAAACTAAAAACATCTACAAGGCTCTATAATTTAGAAACTTCTGCCTAGTAATAAATTTTGAAGCAAAACAATGGAACATGTTAAGTGTCCTTTTCAATGAACTGACAATTCAAATTTTAATTGTATGTAATTTCAAAAGCACAGTCGTATGATATTATGATATCCAGGCTATAGAGCTGAGTAAGAAAGGGAAAAGAATGGATTGGAAACATCTATTTAGTGTTTTCCTGACACATTTAAAACACCCAACACACTATGTTCCAAATAGATCAACTTCTATGAGTAAAGGATGTGATATATAAAAAGATAGAATAAATTAGTAGATGTTGCCTTTGTGTTTGTGCACCTAATTCTGCTGAGTGAGGCCCGTAAAGACTGTGACTACTTTTGAAGGTGGAGTCCGAGCAAATTTCTATATGATTGTTCAAATTTCGACGCTGTGAGGTCATCAAAATTTAAGCAAAAATCATAACAAACGTATCATTTTGCCACACGGAACCTATACCATAATTAAGCGTATCATTTCACCTCACGAAACTTAAATTATAATTATCACTTTTATCGACAGAAAAAGGAAAATGCAGTAAAAGTCAAGGAAAACGAAAGCTTATCCGGCGAGGAACCACCTAATTCTCTGGGAAACGACACCAAGCCTGTCTGCTGCTGTAAAGTGACATAAGTTTCCAAGATACCGAAGCATTTCCCGCAGAAAAACGGAGCAACTTTCATCGCTAAAAAGATGCCATCGCCGTAAAAAGACGAAAAGGGCTCTATGAAAATAACGATACGGCAAAGAATTTTATCGGCCTCGAATTCTTGATTCCAAAAAAAGCAAAAGCAAAAAGCGATGCTGCAGTCGCACCTGCCGCCATGAAAAAGGCGTGCAGAAAGGCGGAAAAAGAAAGTAAAAGCAAAAGCATAAAGCATAAAGGCAAAAATACACTCGAAGTTTTCAGGAAAATTTCAAACAACTTGCTTACCTAATAATTCACGCACAACTGTTCCATGAAAACGCCTAAAACAACTTGCCATAAGTCTGCACGTTTTCGTCCGCTTCTTTGCATTATTCTCAACTTTGTTTTTCCACCGACGAATCTCTATACATAGTCTTTTTCGTCTGCACATTCATTTAATTTGCAACTGAGCGGACATTGATTTCTCATCCGCTTTACTATTTTATTCATATTAAAATTGTAATGGTGACTGTCTAGTGTGGTCTGGCATATCTCGGGCTGGCACTATGGTTTAATTTATACCAGGTTATACAACGGCCCACCACAACTGCGATTTTGTCCGTTAAAAGTGACTTCTTTTCAATTGTTGTGAGCAGCATTTAAAATATCCCCGCACCGCTTCCCTAAACTGAATGCCGATCCAACAACCACCTCCGTTGCGTGACAATCGCCTTTGCCTTCCAATCCGTGCGAAATCGGTTTCACGGTCTCAAACGACGCCCGCTCCGCTGCCATAACACCAATCTCCGCCTTCCTCTTAACCTCATAATTCCGTTAAAGAACGCACGAGACAACAGAGAACTGCAAAGCAAACCTGCCAATTCCCGCATTCAGCCTTTCCGAATCACACTGCTCTAGTTTTTACAAATCGATCCTTTCACAGACAAAATAGTGTAATCGAGAAGACGGACGACTCCAAAACAGAATTCTATACTCCACGTCTATTCAAACCAACTATTACAATGCTTCAGACTGCAAATCCCGAGGAAAATTTTATCGAAGTTCGACCAAAGGGCTAAATTACAAGAATTCCGCCATTTGCTAGCCGGTTTGCGAGCGCTCAAAGATGAATCCATTTAAGCATTGCACCTTTGTTTTTCGATCAGAATGGGTGATTACGGCAAAGATTACGGCACATTCCGACGATTCGGACCGGAGGGGTTGACATACCCAGTATCAGTCCCAAACTAAGCCATTAACACCTATAGCTTCGGTACAACAGAAAGTCATGCCGCAGGGATTTTTTTTTTTTTATAAACGCACAGACAGGTATGTTTATACGAAATTCTAGCTGTGCAGGGCCTGAGAGGTCCCAAAGGTTTGAACGCAGCTCCAATACCATGTGTAAAGACTGTAAACTGAAATTTCATGATTTGAAAACTGAAAATGCATAATCTTAAAACAACGAAAACTTACCTGAACTGCTCACTGGTAAATTGTTGTCTGCTCTCGTTCTCTGAAGTTGAATTGATTACTGGGAAACCAATTCCTCCCAGCCAATTCAGTAAGCTTCGCTTACTGCCCCCGTGCCCAGAACCTCAGGTCAATTTCAGCTGCTTCCGTTCCTGTTTCGGTCTCCCTCTGTCCTCTCCGTTTTCTCCTTCTCAGCCTCTTTCTCCTTGGCCCTCTCAGTGGTTTTATCCCCAGGGGTTTGGTGACCGCCTCCCAGCCTTCCCCCACCGCTGGTCCAACACTCGACACCTCCCACATGCATTTCCAGAGATATTTATCAATCAGAGGCTGTTGTCGACTGCGCAGAGGGTTCAGTTATGGTTGAAAGATCCTTTTAAAAGGGTTACCCGAATGTTCTGATATTACTTTAATATAGCTTCCATTTGTTCATGAATTTTAACTTTGTATATAAAGTTAATATAATATAATATAAAGTTTTTAATTTATTTAATATAAAGTTTTTAACTTATAGTATTTAACTTGTATATTTATTTATACTACTTTTTATTATTTAACTTAGATTAATTTGCAGCATTTAATTTATATTATTTTAACTTATATTATTTACTTATACAACTTTTATTATTTAGCTTGTATTAGTTTATACCATTTAATTATTAAATCACTTAACTTAGATGGATGTGAAAATTGTTGTTACAACACATATCAGTAAGTGTGATAGACCACAGGTGAAACTATTGAATATTTTTGTTTGAGGTGAAGCACTATAGCAAATGTATAATTAAATGCATATTATATTATTTGAGATTTATTTGTATAATGAATGAAATCCAAATGTAAGTAAATGAATGTGGAGGAGCATTGATGAAACTACAAAAATATTTGTGTGAGAGAATTGCAGATTTGCAAGAGAGTGTAGAGCTAGAATGTGAGTTCAAAGATATCTTCTCATTTCAATACAATGGTCTTCATTTTTCATTTCTTGTTTACGAATTATGATTTTTGGTGATTGCATAAAATGTACTTTTGCATAATATTGTTCTGAAAATATATCGTTTTCATTTATGATATTCTCATAATATATTTAAGTGCCTATTTTGATTTTTGATTTCTATTTGGTACATCGAGTGGAAAATTATGGTAAGTCCTAACAACCCATAATTCCATAAATGTAGTGGGTTAAGGCAAATGTTGAGTTGATATGTATGGTTACATGTGTGCATTTGAATTCGAGACATCTTACATTATTTTCAAATTATCTAATTATTGAATACAATGTAATGTAGGTGATATAATGTGGAAATATTACTGGCTAAACTACTGAAATGTACTTGTGAGGGAGAGATTGCAATGGAGTGAAAAGATAAACACAAAGATAAAGGTGAGTTGTCTTTTGGTGTAAATATTCAGATATGATCTTTTATTTACCTATATATGATTCTCCCTTATCTATTTAAAATTTATGATTTGTCGTGTTTGCATAAGATGTACTTTCTAATGCTTATTCATATTACCTCACAACATTTTGTGTGTTTAATTTTTTTTTATAATAATTTGTTGAATGCAATGCAATACATATCATGGAATGTGGAAGACCACTAAAGAAACTAACAAATTGTCTTTTTTGTGATTAAGATTGTTCTAGAATGCAGACAATACAAAGGTAGAGGTAAGTTCTTTTTTTGGTGCAAAATCCGTGTATGATTTGTTAAGTAGTTCTCTTCATTTCAAATGCAACATTTCTCCCACTTTATCTATTTAGGGTTGATTTTTAGTCTTTACATAACTTGTAATTTCTAGTGCTTAAGATTTTTCATAAGTTGTTTTGATATTTATTTTACGTTTCCTACAATATTTTGTATATTTAATATAACATAATATTGTTTTGGTGTGCAGGATGTTCTTGGTTAGCCATCGATGCAAGTTGGGATTGTAGATTAATGTCCCCATCTATTGTTCCTTTTGTTTTCTTGTTATTTTTTTTGGTTAGTTTTGCTGTTATTTTGCTTACTTTGCTATTATCGGTTGCATTTTTTGTTGTTTTATTTTGTTTTTTTTAATGTTGTGACTCTTATATCTTTGTATTTGTGAGCATGGCCATGCTAACTTATGGTTTGGTATTTTGTTTTTCTGATACGCTTTTTGCGTTTATGTTTTTTGTTCACATTTTTCCCTCTATTCAATGGGTGGGCAAATTATGGAAGATCTTAACAATTCGTAGTGTGGGTTTAGGGTTGATGTAGAGTCTACAAGTGTAATGGGCAAACATGAATGAGGTAGGTTTGAAGTTATTTACTTGTTTATCGGGAAAGACGAAGGAGGTATGTATGGGGGAAGTTATTTGTTTGTTACTAAATTATATGGTTTCATGCCCATTTTAATTGAACTCATTTGTTACATCGTTATATCCTGTATATTTGTTGAAATTTAGTTCAATATAGATCAATATATGTGAAAGATCACTGGTGAAACTATCAAATACATTTGTGTGATGTGAGACACCATAACAAAGGTATAATTGAATGCTTATTATATTATTTGAGATTTATTTATATAATGAGTAGTGTCCTGTAGGTTAAAGAAAGTGGAGAAACAAATTTGTAGGAGTCCACAAGTGTAGTGAGAAAAGACGAATGCAGTATGTATGGAGAAATTCATTTGTTTATGGGCAAAGACAAAATAGGTATGTATGAGAGAACTTGCTTGTTACTAAATTATGTGGTTGTGATGCCCATTTTAATTTGACTTATTTGTTGATTGATTAATATATCATGCACATTTGTTGAAATTTAGATGCAATACAAATTAAGAAATGTGAAGGACCATTGGTGAAACTGTTGAATATTTTTGTGTAATGTGAGACACTATAAAAAAGGTATAACTGAATGCATATTATATTGTTTGAGATTTATTTTATAATGAATGTTATGCAAATGTACATAAAGGAAGGTGGAGGAGCATTGATGAAACTACAAAAATATTTTTGTGTGAGACTTGCAGATGTGTAAGAGAATGGAGAGCCAAAATGTGAGTTCAAAGATTTATTCTCATTTCAATACAATGGTTCTACTTTCTTTTTTCTTGTGTAGGAATTATGATTTTTGGTGATTGCATAAGATGTACTTTTGCATAATATTGCTCAGAGGTGATTGCATAAGTGTCTATTTTGATTTCTATTTAGTACATTAGGTAGTAATTTAGGGTAGGCCGTAACAACCACTAATTCCATAGATGTAGTGGGTTAAGGAAAATGTTGCGTTGATATGTATGGTTACACGCGTGCATTTAAATTTTAGGCATCTTACATTATTTTCTATTTATTTAATTATTGAGTACAATGTAATGCAGGTAATATAATGTAGAAAAATCACTGGTTAAACTATTGAAATGTACTTGTGAGGGAGTGATTGCAATAGAGTGCAAAGGTAAATACAAAGATAGAGGTGAATTCTCTTTCAATGTAAATATCCATATATGATCCACTATCTACCTATATATGATCCTCCCTTCTTATCTATTTAAGGTTTATGATTTATTGTTTTCATTTATGACATTCTCCTAATATATTTAAGTGTTTATTTTGATTTTTATTTGGCACATTTAGTGGTAAATTAGGGTAGGTTCTAATAACCCATAATTGCATAGATGTAGTGGTTTAAGGAAAATGTTGAGCTGATTGTATGGTTACATGTGTGCATTTAAATTTGAAGCATCTTACATTTTTTCCATTTATTTAATTATTGACCACAATGTAATGCATGTAATATAATGTCAAGAATCACTGGCTAAACTATTGAAATGCACTTGTTATTGAGAGATTGCAATAAAGTGCAAAGGTAAACACAAAAATAGAGGTGAGTTCTTATTTTGTGTAAATATCCATATATGATCCACAATTTACTTACATATGATCCTCTCTCCTTCTCTGTTTAAGGTTTATGATTTGTTGTGTTTACATAAGATGTACTTTCTAGTGCCTATTCATAATACCTCACAACATTTTGTGGGTTTAATATTTTTTTATTATATTTGGTTGAGTGGAATGCAATGCAGATTATGGAATGTGGAGGACCACTAATGAAACTACTGAAATGTCTTTATGTGATAGAGATTGTTGTAGAGTGCAAATAATATAAAGGTAGAGGTGAGTTCTTTTTTGGTGCAAAATCCGTATATGATTTGTTAGGTAATCCTTTGATTTTCAAATGCACCATTTCTCCATTTTTATCTATATAGGGTTGTTTTCTGGTGTTTGCATAACTTGTGAATTTTAGTGCATACAATTTCTCATAAGCTGTGTTGATTTTTGTTTCATGTTTCTTAGAATATTTTGTATTTTAATATAACATAATATTCTTTTGGTGTGCAAGATTGTCTAGGTTGGCTATTGACGCATGTTTGGATTGTAGATCAATGTCCCCATCTATTGTTTCCTTGTTTTTTTGTTACTTTTTGTGTTATTTCTCTATTGTTGGTTGAATTTTTGTTGTTTTATTTTGTTTTTTATAATGGTGTTGTTCTTATATCTTTGTATTTGTGAGCATGGCCATGCTAACTTATGGTTGGGTTTTTTGTTTTTCTTCTACATCTTTTGAGAGTATTTTCTTTTGTTCATATTTTTTCCTGGACTCAATAGGTAAGAAAATTATGGAAGATCTTGACAACTGGTAATGTGGGTTTAGGGTTGATGTAGAGTCTACAAGTCTGGTCGACAAACGCGAATGAGGTAGGTATGGAGTTATTTACTTGTTTATGGGGAAAGTCGAAAGAGATATGCATGGGGAAACAAACTTTTTTGTTACTAAATTATATGGTTTCATGTCCATTTTAATTGAACTTTTTTGTTTCACCATTATATCATGTATGTTTGTTGAAATTTAGTGTAATATAGATCAAGAGTGGTGAAAGATCACTGGTAAAACTATCAGATACATTTGTGTGATGTGAGGCATCATAGCAATAGAATAATTGAATACTTATTATATTATTTGAGATTTATTTATATAATGAGTGCTATCCAAATGTTGGTTAAGGTTACTAAATTATATGGTTTTATGTCCATTTTAATTGATTTTTTTTGTTTCATCATTATATCATGTATATTTGTTGATATTTAGTGCAATACAGATCAAGAGTGGTGAAGGATCACTGGTAAAACTATCAGATACATTTGTGTGATGTGAGACAGCTTAGCAATGGAATAATTGAATTTTTATTATATTATTTGAGATTTATTTATATAATGAGTGCTATCCAAATGTAGGTTAAAGTGGAGGAGCATTGATAAATCTACAAAAATATTTGTGTGAGAGACTTGCAGATTTGTAGGAGTCCACATGTATAGTGGACAAAGGCGAATGAGGTATGTATGTGGAAATTTATTTGTTTATGAGCAAAGACAAAAGAGGTATGTATGAGGGAGCTTACTTTTTTGTTACTAAATTAGATGGTTATGATGCGCATTTTTATTTAACTCATTTGTTGATTGATTACTATATCATGTGCATTTATTGAAATTTAGATGCAATATAGATTAAGAAATGTGAAGGACCACTAGTGAAACTATTGAATATATTTGTGTGATGTAAGACACTATAGCAAAGGTATAATTGAATGAATATTATATTACTTGGGATTTATTTATATAATGAATGCTTTGGAAATGTAGGTAAAGGAAGGTGGAAGAACATTGATTAAACTACATAAATATTTTTGTGTGAGAGAATTGCAGATGTGTAGGAGAATGTAGAGCTAGAATGTGAGTTCAATGATATCTTCCTCTCATTTCAATACAATGGTTCTCATTTATCTTTTCTTTCTTAGGAATTATGATTTTTGGTGATTGCATAAGATGTATTTTTGCATAATATTGCTTAGAAGATATTTTGCTCTCATTTGTGATATTTTCATAATATATTTAAGTGTTTATTTTGATTTCTATTTGGTACATTGTGTGATAAATTAGGGTAGGTCCTAACAACCCATATTTAAGATGTATTTTTGCATAATATTGCTTAGAAGATTTTTTCTTTTCATTTGTGATATTTTCAAAATATATTTAAGTGTCTATTTTGATTTCTATTTGGTACATTGTGTGATAAATTATGGTAGGTCCTAACAACCCATATTGAAGATGTATTTTTGCATAATATTGCTTAGAAGATATTTTGTTTTCATTTTTGATATTTTCATAATATATTTAAGTGTCTATTTCAATTTCTATTTGGTACATTGTGTGATAAATTAGGGTAGGTCCTAACAACCCATATTTCCCCATATAGATGTAGTTGGTTAAGGCAAATGTTGAGTTGATATGGATGGTTGCATGTGTGCATTTAAATTCAAGACATCTTACAGTTTTTTCCATTTATTTAATTGACACAATGTAATGCATGTAATATAATGTGGAGAAACCATTGGCTAAACTATTGAAATGTACTTGTGAAGAAGAAATTGCAATATAGTGCAAAGGTAAACACAAAGATAAAGATGATTTCTCTTTTGGTCTAAATATCCATATGTGATCCTCTTTTCTTATCTATTTAAGGTTTATGATTTATTGTGTTTACATAAGATGCATTTTCTAGTGCTTATTCATAATACCTCACATCATTTTGTGTGCTATATTTTTTTATAATACTTTGTTGAGTGCAATAAATACATATCATGGAATGTGGAGGACCACTAATGAAACTGCAAAAATGTCTTTATGTGATAAAGATTGTTGTAGAGTGCAAAGAGTAGAAAGGTATAGGTGATAAGATTTCTCATAAATTGTTTTGATATTTGTTTCATGTTTTTTACAATATTTTATATATTTAATATAACATAATTTTTTTTTGGTGTACAGGGTGTTCTTGGTGTGCAAGGTGTTCTTGGTTGCCCATCGACGCATGTTGGGATTGTAGATCGATGTTGCCATGTATTGCTTCTTTTTGTTTCCTTGTTTTTTGGTTAGTTTTGTTGTTATTGTGCTATTGTCAGTTGCATCTTTTGTTGTTTTATTTGATTTTTTTTTTAATGTTGTGGCTCTTGTATCTTTGTATATATGAGCATGGCCATGCTAACTTAAGGTTTGGTATTTTGTTTTGTTGGCATGTCTTTTCAGCTTATTTTTGTTTGTTCATATTTTTTCCTGGATTCAATCTGTGGGGAAATTATGGAAAACTTTAACAACTTGTAGTTTGGGTTTATGGCTAATGTAGAGTCTACAAGTGTAGTGGGCAAAAGCAAATGAAGTCTGTATGGAGTTATTTACTTGTTTATGGGGAAAGGTGAAAGAGGTATGTATAGGGGAACTTACTTGTTTGTTATTAAATTGTATGGTTTCATGTCCATTATAATTGAATTCATTTGTTTGATCATTATCTCAAGTATATTTGTTGAAATTTAGTGCAATACAGATGAAGATAGGTGAAGGATCCTTGATGAAACTATCAAATATATTTGTGTGATGTGAGACACCACAACAAAGGTATAATTGAATGCTTATTATCTTATTTGAAATTTATTTATATAATGAGTGCTATATAAATGTAGGTTAAGGAAGGTGGAGGAGCATTGATAAAACTTCATAATTTTTTTTTGTGAGAGACTTACAAATGTGTAGGAGTCCACAAGTGTAGTGGGTAAAGACGAATGAGATATGTATGGGGAAATTTATTTATTTATGAGCAAAGGAGAAAGAGGTATCTCTGAGAGAAATTACTTGTTTGTTACTAAATTATATGGTTGTGATGTCCATTTTCATTTAACTCATTTTTTTATTGATGGCTATATCATGTGCGTTTGTTAAAATTTAGATGCAATATTGATCAAGAAACTTGAAGGACCACTGGTGAAACTACTAAATATTTTTCTGTGATGTTAAGCACTATAGCAAAAGTATAATTGAATGCATTTTATATTATTTGGGGTTATTTATATAATGAATGCTATGTAAATTTTGGTAGAGGAAGGTGGAGGAGCATCGATGAAACTACAAAAATATATTTGTGTGAGGGAATTGCAAATGTGTAGAAGAATGTAGATGTAGAATGTAAGTTTAAGGATATCTTCTCATTTCACTACAATGGTTCTCCTTTCTCTTTTCTTCGTATGAAATTATGATTGTGAAGGTGGAGGAGCATTGATGAAACTACAAAAATATATTTGTGTGAGAGAATTGCAGATATGTAAAAGAATGTAGATCCAAAATGTGAGTTCAAGGATATATTCTCATTTCAATACAATGGTTCTACTTTCTCTTTTCTTCTTTAGAAATTATGATTTTTGGTGATTGCGTAAGATGTACTTTTGCATAATATTGCTCAAAAGACATTTTGTTTTTATTTATGATATTCTCATAATATATTTAAGTGCCTATTTTGATTTCTATTTGGTACATTGATTGGTAAATTAGGGTATGTCCTAACAACCCATAATTCTGTAGATGTAATGGGTTAAGGCATATGGTTAGTTGAAATGTATGGTTACATGTGTGCATTTAAATTCAATGCATCTTACAGTTTCTGATATTTATTTAATTATTGAACACAATGTAGTGCAGGTAATATAATGTGGAGAAATCACTGGCTAAACAATTGAAATGTACTTGTGAGGGAAAGACTGCAATAGAGTGCAAAGGTAAACAAAAAGCTAGAGGTGAGTTCTCTTTTGGTAGAAATAACCATATATGATCCAGTATTTACCTGTATATGATCCTCCCTACTTATCTATTTAAGGTTTATGATTTGTTGTGTTTACATAAGATGTGCTTTCTAGTTCTTATTCATAATACCTCACAACATTTTGTGTGGTTAATATTTTTTTATAATATTTTGTTTAGTGCAATGCAATACATATCATGAAATGTGGAGGAACACTAATGATAAAGATTGTTGTAGAGTGCAAAGAACACAAAGGTAGAAGTGAATTTTTTTTTTGTGCAAAATCCGTATATGATTTGTTAAGTAATCATTTTCATTTCAAAAATACCATTTCTCCCACTTTATCTATTTAGTGTTGATTTTTAGTGTTTGCATAACTTGCAATTTCTAGTGCATAAGATTTATCATAGGTTGTTTTGATTTTTGTTTCATGTTTCTTACAATATTTTGTATATTTGTGCAGGGTATTCTTGGTTGACCATCGACGCATGTTGGGATTGTAGATCAGTGCCCCTATCTACTTGTTTTTTTTTCTTTCCTTGTTTTTTTTGAGTTAGTTTTGTTGTTATTTTGCTATTGTCGGTTGCATCTTTTGTTATTGTTGTTTTTTTTGGTTTGAATTTTATGTTTTTTGTTTTGTTTTGTTTTGAGCTTTTTTTTTGGAGCATGGCCATGCTAATTTGTGTCTTGATATTTTTTTTATGTGCTCTTTCATTTATTTATTTTTACTTCAGTTCATTATTTTGGGGTTCAATGGGTGGGGAAATTAAATAGGTCTTTACAACTTTTATTGTGGGTTTTATTGCAAAAGTGTAGTGGGCAAACGTAATGGAGGTATGTATTGAGGAATTTACTTGTTTGCTAGTACAAAATTATATGGTTCAATGCTTGTTTTAATTTAACTCATTTGTTGTTTCATAGTTATATCATTTGTTTAAATTACATATAATGTAGGTTAAAGAAGGTGGAAAAGCATTGATGGAGCCATTGAATATCTTTGTGTGAGAAGGAACACTATAGCAAAGGTAGTGGCCATGGCATAGAGGGTAAGTTATCTTTTGGGATAGTCAGAGACTTTCTTTTTTTGTTTTTGTTTTTCCACTACCATTGCTTTTATTTGTTTGCATTTGTGAGCATGGCCTCCTAAACTAAGTCAAATATCCCAAATAGTAGTAACAACCCCATGTTAAAATGTGTCCTTTTAGAAGGGTTATTCGATCAAGAAGATAAGATATATGGACAACTTATCGACATGAGAAGATGTGCAAGTCAAGCCTCCTTGATATTCATGGATATGTGAGTCTTTCAACATTTCAAGTGGACAATTTTCAATTGAATGCATGGGATAATCCTTTTCCAATGAATAATATGCAGTAAATGATGGACGAAAACATGTTGTAACTAAATACAATGTGCGAATTGGAAATGCCAAAATAGGCAACTCTAGTTAGCATGAACAGTGTGAATAAACTATGTACCATGAAGCCATAGGTGCCACAATCAACGTAAACAATGTGCATAAACTATGTACCATGAATCGATCTTCCTCAAACCAGTTGTTGTTTTTCAATCCCGTGGGTAAGGTATGTTAGACGTTTTCCTTTTGGACACTTTTAAGCTCGTCAAATAGGTTGATCTTCTTGTTTGTGTAAAAAAGTACTGCTTGGGCTTATTGCCGCAAAATCTAGTAGGTCAAGTGAATGGACTCATTGGGAAAGGGCCAAAGCCTATGGAAAAAATAAGGAATGGTTGCCACTGTTGCCTCAACAATCCTCCTCTTGCCATTTAGTGGGATTTAAATCATAAGGGAGGCTTCCCCATGCCACCTACAAGGTATTCTAATATTATGGTTCATGATGATTTTTTTGGAGATCCTGATATAGGTAGAGGCCTTGGTAGGTCCTAAGATGGTCAAGATATTCAAAGTTAGGGTTCAAGCCCTCTAAGGTTATACCAATGACAAGGCTGCTATAAGTTAGGGTTTGAATGGTGTTGAAGATTAGGTCATGCAATGGCATATAGCAGCCTTTGTAAAAACCTTAAAATGATATTCAACAAGAAAGGAACAAGGGTTTCCATTAGAGACTAAGGCTAATGCAAGTAAAACAATTTTTGGATTGTTGGATATGTGCAAACAATAATAAATAGAGATGACGTCATCCCTTATAGGCTGTTCAAGGCAACTTATGATGCTAGATTTTTCTTTTATATGGTTTATGTAAATTATCCTACAATTAGAGCCACCCTTATGCAATAAAATGACACCTTATGCACAAATTTGTTTTTAGAACCCTAGCAACTGCCTAGCTGTTTAGGAGAGAGGAGAGAGAAGGTTTAGGGAAATTTAATTTAGTTTTGAGGTCGATTAACACACTTATAGACTAGCTACTTAACCTACAAGGGAAAATGTACTCTGAATGAAGTTAAATTCCAAAGAAGGATCTTGATGCAGTAAGGGGGGATGCTCTAGGGCATCCACTTGTAAAACCCTAGCTACTATTCTTGTGAAGGGAAAAATTAATTATAATGTCTACATGCTACGAGTTTTCTTAGAGGGTATTAAAAAGACAATTCTGCATGCAATAATGAAGCAAAGTTTCACCAATGATAAACATTTAGACATGGAGCAATAGAAACCTTATTTAAATCATTTAAAGCATGCAAAATATCAATAATCAGTAATAAACTTACTAAATATTCCACAATAGCTCTTCTCTTAAACCAAAATTAATGTCTTCAATCAAAAGTCACATCTAAGAACAAGTCACGTCCATAAAAAGCCTAGGTAGTGAATGTGAAAACAAGTCACACTCTTTTTAGAGAGGCCAAATTTACATGTGTGATGATGAAAATAGAAGTGAGGGGAAGGCTTTATTTATATGAGGCTTCCTCAACTCATTAAAATTACTAATGACACGTTAACTTTTGAGTGTTCTACAAGAAAGAGGTTACAACTTACAAGCCAACCTCATAGCTCAAAAAACAAGACAAATGTGCCAGAAAACCCCACATGTGTGGGAATAAATGCTCTAATAGTGCGCTGTCACCCTCCAAATGAGCTCAATAAGCCCTCGAGTATGAGGTAAGGGGTAAGGAGTGCTCCATTCTCCATGAAGTGCTTCACGAATTATGTGCAAGCCATCAAAAGTCTCCATGCCAATATGCCATGCCCAAAAGTGCCATACGTCACTCTCTCAAGAGGAAAAGGAGTGACGTGACATCAAAATATCTCAAAGCATTGGGGATCCAAGGTGATGTACATGCCCTTCCTTGTCATCTCAAGGATGACCATCATCATCTAGGCTCTCAAACAAGTGATGCCATCAAATAGTGTCAGGGCATCCTCTGTCCACTACACATCAATAATGTCTCCAATACTAAGCATCAAGGGCTCAACATTTCAACATCTGGGTTTCCTTCAAGTGTCAATCATCTTGTGAAGTCCTCAAATAGCCCAACACGCTTTCCTAGGTAAGGAATGTTGCACGAACAAAGTCAATCTCTCTCTTTGCAGTGGATAGTATAACTTCTACACCTATGTTGAGGAGGTGAGCAATCACTGCAAGAAGCCTCTGTTATTGTGATGTCGACCACTAGGCAAAACCCCAACAAGAGTGTAAATCAATCAATGATTAGGCAAGTAAAACCATAGATGCATCATAGAGACCCATAGCTAAAGTTGTTGAGAAACCAAGAAGAATGTAGATTATGATTGTTTTCTCTTTCTTGATAATTACTTGTGAATGTTATCACTCTTCTTATTACTTGTTAAGTCTTCTTCATCAAGCAATTATACAGTTATTCAGTCTTCCAAATAAAATATAGAGATCTCAAAGAAGTAAGAGACAAAAATTAGGCTCCAAGCCAGGGCAAATCCCCACAAGGGGGAAAACCCAACAATCCTTCCCTTATAGAATCAAATCAGAATGAGATCTCCAAGACCAAGACCTAGACCCAAAATTGCCACCAAAATATCAAGTCCAACCCTCCTCCAAGTCACCTCCAAATCTAGTCAACTCTAGTCAAAGTCAATGATAGTCAAATTATCCAAATTTGGTCAATGTTCAAAATTTTCAGACCTGTAGTAAGAGGCCGAAATTCGACCTATGGTAACCTCAAAAAAATTCAACCCTTTTCACAGAAATCACAGTCACACGTGCGAGCTGATCCATGGTCAAATTTTTGGTCAAGCGTGAAATTTTCTTCTTGCTTTTGACTTGCTTCGACTCTTCTTCTTTGCTGATTTTAGATGTATCTTGTTGGTCGAATGGATGATCTCCAATTGGGTCAAACTAGCTTCTTATATATAACTACTAGGAGGTCAAATAGGTGGCTCTTGGAGGCCAGATTGATTTGTTCCCCATGAGGGTGAATTTTACCATTTTGGTAGACTCTGACTCAATATAAAAATCAAAATATTTCTGCGCTGAGAGGTGCTTTCCGACCCAGTATGGTAGAGATGTTGTAAATTGTAATGTAATGTTTAACATTTTGACTTAATCAAATTTATGAAAAATAAAAATAAAATAACATAACATAAATAAATAAAATAAAAACATTAATGTAATTAAATGTCAATACAAATAAAAATAACCCTCTAAAAATAAAATAATAATAAAAATAAAAATGGCGCATGGTATCAATCAATGGTATTGAGAACTCGTGGTATTAACCCATGGTATTCATGTGGAATGTAGCCTATTTAAAGGGGGAATTAAACCAGCCTAGATCCATCTTAACTCTAGATCTACCAGGGATTGGGAGGGGATCGAATCTCTTGATATGCAAACCTCTTTTAGAGCGAAAAGGGATTTGATCCCTCTTGGTGCTTGGTATATCCAGAGTTAAGATGGATCTAGGCTAGTTCTTACAAATGTTCAAATGGGACATGACTCAAGCACATTTTTCTTTGACTCAAAATAATTTCTTTTTGACTTTATAAGCATGAAGAACATGCTTTGACTAATAATAAATATAATAAATGACATTAATGATAGATTACATTACATTATGAAGACTGACACTAGATACATTCTCCAACACTCTCTTTTAATAGGGAGGTATTCAAAATGACTCCATAGGACAATCTCAAGTTGAAAAATCCATATAAGGATGGATCTAGATTGATAAGCATCAATGATGATAGCATCATCATAACCATCATTGTTAAACTATGAAGGACTTGACAAGTCTGCTCTATCTCTCCACCTAGGATCACTAGAGTATGTCTACCAGATCATTTCCGACATGGAAATGTCTGTCCACTGAACAATTCTTTATCCAAGTCCATGTACTTGGCTTAGGGTGTTAATCCTAATCCATCACAGTACATGACTGCAGAATGTTTGCCCAAGATGCTTATCCAATTTACCGTTCTCCTTATCCATGTCCATGTACTTGACTTAGGGTGCTAATCCTAATCCATCACAATACATGACACAAGGAGAACCATGTGTCCAACCTCACTCCCTCTTAACTTGGGAGGAGAAATCCATCCTCACTCCCTCTCAAACAGGGAGGAGATATTTACAAGCCTAAGCTTCTGTCAGAAGTACTCATACTTCTCTTACTTCAACTACCTGTTCTTTCGTGGAGATCTGTTGTAGCTTCTCGGCTCCTATCAACACCATGCTCTTGAATCTTCCATGAAGACAGGGTTCTCGACAATCATCTTTGATTACTACAAAGTATCATGGTTGATTCGAATATGTCATAAAATAGTTCATTTGAACAATTTATGGAGCCAAAACTGTTTGTCATCTAACAACACAAATTGCTAAATATTTGTCTTTCTCTTTCTCTAAAGAAGACTAGACTCAGGACTTGCATGGTGCTCTCACATGTTCGATTCAATCTCTATCAATGATAGAACTAGGACACAAAGACTAGCCCTCTTGACTACTCTTGGTTACCTCCAAAAGCCAATCACAAGTCTTCCCACGCATAGTGAAAAATCAACCCTCATGTCACTCTTCTTAGGGCCTTTTAAAACTGCCCACACATAGTCTACACCTTCACTAGTCTAGGGCTTCCAATGTTGATTTGTGGTAGCATCGGATGTGCTCTAGCCATGAAAATTGGTGGAGAGGCTAAAGCACATGAGATCTCCAAGACCCAGAAATGGTTTGGGCAGATTCTACTCGGTTAAGGAGATATTAAAATAATTAATATTTTTAATGGAGTTCCTAAGACTAAACTTAGGAAAAATAAAATAGTAATGGATATTAATATAAAAATGGGTTAGAAGGTTCTAAAGGACATGGATCAAGCCAAATCTAATCTTAGCCATTGATTAGAGATATAATCTCGACCATTGAAGACTCAACATAAAAAGTATAAGAGGAGGCTTGAGGGTAGTTGGAGACACACCATTGTGATCAGTCATTCGATTTTCTAGAGCAGGGTTTGCTAAGATTTGTTGAAATTTGGTACCGGAGGACAGGTGGTTCTCTTAGGCCTTGATCTTTGGCCTAAGAAAAAGTGTCCAAAAGATTTTAATTTTTCTCCTAAATTGACTTTATAATTTTTATAAAGTTAAAATCTAATTTAAAAGTGACTTTAAGTGATAAAGTTACTAAGTCTAATTTTAAAGTGACTTTTATAAAGTCAATGAAAAATTAGAAAGGAAAAGTAACTTTGGAAATAAATCACTAAGTGGGTTTTATTAAAGTGGGGTGAATTAAAAAATAGAAAGTGAGATTTAAATGTGCATTTAATCTCAGCCATTGATCTAAATCTATCTCAGCCATTGGATTTAGGGATCACCCAAAAGTCATTTAGGGTTGGGTTAAGGGAGGAAAAGGAGGAAAAGAATCATTCATTTTTTCATGAGCAGATTGGGAGAAGGAGAGAGAGAGCAAGGGATATTTATGGACAGGAAGGAGAGGCAGCAGCTTGGCACATATTCCAAGGCAGCTCTTCAGCAAATCAGTACAGCTAAAAGAACAAGCAGAAAAAGGCAGATTTTTGCTGAGAAAACTGGGAAAAACTGATTTTTGGGCACGAATTTCGAGGAGACGAATTTCTGCACGGAAACCGAGGTCTGTCAGTACAGTCCATACGGCCCGCACATCATTACGTTCGTACGGTCCGTACAGCTCGTACAACAAAGTTCCAGTTTGTCTGTTTGGCTGAAAAGCAGATAAGTTTGCTTGCTGGAAAATTTTATTTTGCTGAAATTCTTGTTGAAAATTTTCTCACTGTAAAAGGCATTTTCCAGAAATAAAGAAGAGCTCTTAAACTGGTTTTCCCCAAGAGTTGTAGGGGGTTTTTCCAGGGTCACATTGACCAAAAATCTCTGTGTTTGAATGTGTTTTAATGGCTGTTTATTACTGCTGATTTTTATTTCTGCAATTTCCAGCATTCTGTAAAATTTCCAGAATTTGTGTTTTCAGAAAAAAAAAAAATTATTTTTTTAGCTTGTTAAATGTATGGTTATGGGAAATGGCATTTAACTATATGGGAGAAATAAGGAGAAACTGAAAACCGGGGTGGCAAAACAGAAATTTTTACACAGAAGACACTGACACAGTCCCTAGAGGCCGATGCTGGGGTTTTTCGTGGGGCAGATTGGAGCTGAGGAGCTGCTGGAGTGTTTATCCGAGGTTTCAGCTAGAGAATTTGTCTCCGAAGGAGAGGCACTACTGCCGAGATTTTTCGTTGTTGTGTGAGCCGGATTTGGCACCCAAATTGTAATATGAAATTGCTTAATAAATTAAACCCTCAGATAGCTGCACTGGTTTTCTTGCATTGGGTTTTTCCGGGGACATTAGTCCAAAAATAACGGTGTCATTTGTGTGCTTGATTCTATTTCCTTCAGTTGATGATCTGTAATGTGTTGAGCATGTACTTGTGTTTATTATCAGTATTTACATGGTAAATAACTTGTTAATTAATCAAAACAAGTAGGAAGGAATAAATCAGAAAGTACATGGAGGGTTTCTAACTGTTAGACTTAGAAACTTCAACACTTATGTGGTCACAATTGCCTAATAATGTTTTCCATCTTTTTTTTCTTTAAATGTCCTTGTTTATCCACTTGTAGCAAAGTGTTTTCTTTTGTTTAAAAGTATTAATTGCCTCAATTCCTCCTTCACCATTTGGGGAGCAAAAGATAACCCAAGCCACCATGTGAAATCCTAGGTTTTTTGTGCATATTTACCTTATGAAAGCAGTAAAGAACTTTACTGAGATGAATGTCGATCTCTATAGAGGGGGACAACAATAGGAGTAATAAATATGTGTAGCCTCCAACATGTTACACCTCATATTGTATTGAGTTCCACATTGTGATTTTTATCACATTGATGGAAATTTGCTATTGGTTCCTTGGGGTTATTGGACCAACTTGGGGGATTCATCTTCATGGATCCCCTTCTCTTCATGGATGGAATTCTTTGGTAAGGGGGGTCTCACTTTTGCTTGGTTGGATGATTGTGCTTGTTTCTTGGTGGTTTTCTCACATGTGCTTACCTTGTTGATCACCCCTTGGTTTCACTTTTGATGGATGTGGAGCATATTATCTCATTATGATGGTTTGGTATATGTGCTTTATCTTGGATATGGATGATGTTTCTAGCCCCTCAAGGGGTTGGATGATGATGTTTCATGATGTCGTTGATGCTTCCATGTGACTTTGTGTGTCACTATGATAGGGTGTTCTAAAAGGTCCTCACGTGTTTGATGCGTGGCGTGGAACATTGATTATTGGATGGGGTTACCATTTCTTTATGTCCCTTTCTCTTATGATGTTGCTATGGTGGGATGATTCTTGTAGTCTTTGTGCGATTTTCCTAGAAGATTTAACTTTATGATGTAACATTTGCTAGACATCAGCAAGGGGGGAATTTATTGCATGATGTTAGTACCCTGTTTGATATGTTATTTCTTGAGTTTGAGTTTCTGGGGTACTGCATATGATTTGATGGTGATCTAACCTTTTCCTAAGGTTGGATGATGAATTTTGATTTAATAATCCCTTGATGATGATGGGCTTTAGGCTGGGATTTATGTTTTGTTGCTATCATTCTAGGTTTTTGCTAGGTAGCACATACTTTATTGACATGATACAACACTTTATAGAGTGCACCCTTCATTGGCACACATGATCATGCTGATTTAATTTGTTGGGGCCTAATTGAAGGGGACTATTGTTATAATTGAGCATTAACCTTTGCGCAGACATGTTGAGGTTGATTTTAGTGGTTGAATCATTCTAATTTATCTAGATTAAGGTCCATAGCTTAGGTGCCATACTTGAAGGGCTTAGTTGGAGGTGGTTATCGAAGTTTTTTTTATGTGAGGCGTGTGGCATACTTGGAGAGCCACACATGTGGAAAATTACATGCATTTACTTGGTCAACTTACTATATTTGGGCATATCCTTAGATGGTGAATTTGTGGAGTCCCTTGCTCTTCTTGGAGGTATATATTAAAACAGTGCGAAACACGCATATGGATTTCCAAATGAATTCAATGAATTGATTGAGCAGTAATACTCAATAATAATACAAAGATATTTACAAAGATAGAAACATCAAGTTTCTATGTAAAGAATCAGTTTCATCTAAGAAACTGCTAAAAGAATAAACTTAGCAACAGCTAAAAGAGTGAGCATTAAACTAAAATAGAAATATTCTAATACCCTCCCTTAATGCTCAATCTATTTACAACACCAAGAGACCCCCTGAATTTTACAAATTTATCAGGACCAAGAGGCTTGGTGAAGATATCTGCAGGCTGCTCTGTTGTGGGAACATATCTCAATTGAACGGATCCGTCTTCAACAAGCTGGCGAATGTAGTGGCAATGGGTTTCCACATGTTTTGTTCGTTCATGAAAGACGAGATTTTTGGCGAGTTTGAGCACTCCTTGATTATCACAAAACAAGGAAGTAGGACCTGTCTGGGAAGCATGCATATCTGCAAGCATACGTCGAAGCCAAACTGCTTCACAGGATGCCTTAACTGCTCCTCGATACTCTGCTTCTGTTGAGGAGAGAGCCACGACTTGCTGCTTCTTACTAGTCCAGGTGACAGCACCAGATCCTAGACTAAACACATATCTAGCTGTAGATTTACGATCATCAATCGAACCAACCCAGTCAGAATCTGTATAACCACTGAGTATAGGATCGGAACTGCAAGTGTATAGGAGTCCATAATCAGAAGTGCCACGCACATATCGTAGCACACGCTTGGCTGCTATCCAATGATCAGCTTTAGGGGCTGACATGAAGCGGGAAATGTAGCTTACTGCAAAACTGATGTCTGGTCTGGTGGCAGTAAGATAGATGAGACTGCCTACTAATTGCTTGAATAGAGTTTCATCCACAGGAAGAGAGGATGATTGAGCTGAAAGTTTGAGCCCTGGTTCCATAGGAGTCGTGGCTGGTTTGCAATCCTGCATTCTGAATCTGTCCACAAGATTTTTGGCATACTTGGATTGAGAGAGAAAGATGTGATTCTCAGTCTGCCAAACTTCAACCCCCAGGCAGTAGTGAAGAAGACCCAAGTCTGTCATATCAAAGGTACTGCATAAGTCTTGTTTGATCCCATGGATCAAATGTGCAAAGCTACCAGTAATGATAAGGTCATCTACATAGACAACCACAAACAAGATATCATCACCAGTATGCTTGATATACAAATTTGCATCAGATGGACTCCGCTGAAAACCATGATCTATTAGGTACTGATCAATTTTCATGTACCAAGCCCGAGGAGCTTGTTTCAATCCATAGAGAGCTTTAGCTAATCTACACACTTTCTGTTCTTGACCAGCAATCTTAAATCCTGGAGGTTGTGTCATGTAGACTTCTTCCTGTAAGTCACCATTTAGGAAAGCACTTTTTACATCCATCTGATGGACTTTCCATTTAAACTGAGCTGCTAGGGCAAGGACAAGCCATATGGTACTCATTTTGGTTGTAGGAGCAAAAGTCTCCTCATAGTCAATGCCTTCCTTCTGTGAGAATCCTCAAGCCACAAGACCACCTTTATACTTGTCTAGAGTTCCATTAGCTTTGTATTCCACTTTATATACCCATTTGCAACTAATGGGCTTTTTTCCTTCAAGAAGATCAGAAAGGGTCCATGTGTGATTTTTCTGAAGACTTTGGAATTCAGCTTCCATAGCCTGTTCCCACTCAGATATACCCTTAGCCTCTGAGTAAGTTTGAGGCTCAAAGATACTATGTAGATTAGCCATAAAAGCAAAATTTACTATAGACTGTTGTTTGCTCTTATTTCTAGAAGTTCGTCCTTCAAGAAGTTCATCATCCCTGAGATCACCAATGGTTTTAGCCCACCATTTTGGCCGAGAAGTAGAGGAACCAATATCAGGGGGAGATGAAGAAGGTTCAGAAACAATAGGAGCAGCAAGAGAAGGGTTATTTTCCGGAGGAAGTTCAGGTAGTGTATTATCAAACACGGATGCTGCATCATCCCTCCCATCAGGTGGACTTACTGGAAGAAGAACACTGTGTGGTTGATCCTTAGACCACTGCTCAGAAGAAGAAGACTGAAAGAAGCCTCTGTCTTCATCAAATACCACATCCCGACTGAAGCTAAGACGACCAGTGGCTATATCTATTAGTCTGTAAACTTTGTGATGATCACTGTACCCTGTCATCATGAGTTTCTGGCTTCTGGAATCCAACTTAGAGCGCTTAGCTATTGGAATCCAAACATATGCAATTGAGCCAAAAACTTTGAGGTGACTGATCTTCGGCTTACGACCAGACCAAACCTCTTTGGGAGTCTTCCCTTTAACAGCCTGAGTAGGTGATCGGTTAAGAAGATAAACAGCAGTAAAGACTGCTTCAGCCCAGAATTTGTTTGGAACATTCTTGTGTTGTAACATAGAGCGAGCCATTTCAACAACCGTGCGGTTGCGGCGCTCAACAACACTGTTCTGCTGGGGAGTGTATGGAGTAGTGAACTGGCGTTTTATACCATGAGTATCACAGAAGTTGGAAAAAGCAGAAGAACAAAATTCCCCCCCATTATCTGTCCTAAGAGTCATGATATTACAGCCAGACTCTTTTTCAACTAAGGTTTTAAACTTCTGAAAGATACTAAATGCATCAGATTTATATTTGAGAAAATATACCCACATTTTTCTGCTGAAATCATCGACAATAAGCAAAAAATATTTGCAAGCAGTGATAGAAGATGTATTCATAGGACCACAAATATCAACATGAATTAACTAAAGTACCTTAGATGCGCACCAAGATTCTCCATTCGTGAATGAAGACCGATGTTGTTTGCCAGATTGACAAGCGCCGCATACGCCCAACTGCTGAGTCTGAATGTTAGGTAATCCTGACACAAGTCCGTCCCTAGAAAGCTGAGAGAGATACTGCATGTTGAGGTGACCATATCGCTGATGCCATAGAGTGATGATGGGAGAAACATGAGCTGCTAGAGCCACTTCTGGAAAATCACCAGTGTCAAGAAGCCTGTATAAACCATGATTTTCTAAGCCAACAGCAACTGTAAGGCTAGTCTCCGTATCGATAATAGAGCATTTGTGCGCACTGAATACTACATCAAGATGAGGGGAGTTCCTCATAATCTGACTGACAGACAGTAGATTAATTTCCATCCCAGGAACATAGTACACATTCAGGAAGATAAGTGTGCATCCACCAGACTGGATTTGAACTGTACCTCTGCCATCTACTGTGTATTTTTCACCTCCTCCAAATACCACAGAATCACTGAAAGGTCAGAAGCCAATAAACCAATCACGCCTGTGAGAGAAATGGCGTGATGCACCAGAGTCAATGTATCATGCAGATGATGGAATATGATCGGAAAACCTTTTAGCCATAAAAGCGTAAAAGGCAGAATCTGTCTGCTCGGAATGTTCTGCAACATTTGCTGTCTGATGAAGCCCTCCCTGTTTCTTCTGTTCAGAAGCAATTCTCTGTCGGCAATCTTTATTCATGTGGCCAAACTTGTGACAGTAGTTACACTACACATTTTTCTTCCTAGCAGGATCAAAAGACTGAGAAGAACCTTTCTGCTGAGAGAACTGAGATGACTGATATTTGGCAGCAAAGGCATTTTCTGAGGAGGCTGATGTTGCACCACTACCAAACTGTTGTTTCCATCGATCCTGCTGCATGAGTTTGGTGCATAACTCTGGAAACTTTAGATCAACATTAGTGGCAGTAATGTTTAGAGTTTCTATGAAGTGCTCATAAGATTGTGGTAGACTTTTCAGAGTGATGACTACCAGATCTTCTTCCTCCATGGTGCGACCAATGGCATCGAGCTGATCTCGAATGTCTTTAATCTTGTTGAGATGTTCCTGTAAAGACATATGTTCGTCCATCATGATGGAGAACAACTGATTTTTTAGAAAGAAAGCTCTGCTCTTGTCGGATGTCTCGTGAAGTTCCTTCAACTGTTGCCAGATCTCAACAGCTGTCTTGCCAGAAGGAATCTGTGGTAACTGATCATCAGCGACAGAGAGCTTGAGGAGCATAACTGCCTCTCGATTTCGATCATCAAACTTATCTTGATCGGTGCCAGCTGTACCAAGACGGAGCTCCTTTTTGAGAACGAGCTGGTCAAGACACCTATATTCAAAAATGGTTAACATTCTCTATTTCCAGATGTTGTAGTGTGTGCCATTGAAGCGTTGACTACCTTCCAGCATTAGATTGGTTAGTGAAGCCATCTGTCTGTTTCCCAAGAAAGTAATAGTGAGATCTGACTGATTTGAACAGAATCTGATAGATGCTAATATATATATAAAATAACCCGAAATTGCTCTTTGAGGAAGAAATACCAAATGCTGTTGTTACCACACAGGATCAAACTTGAGAAGCACAATTTTATTTAGAATAATCACTGAACAATTTCTGAGTTTGTTCTACCACTTCTTGGTATTCACGATGGATATACGCAAGTAATGATATTGTCAAAATATATCAAAAAATATAACCAAATATCAATTTCGGACTCCACTGTATATAGTCACAGTGAAGTATCGATCCACTGACCACGCCAAAAAAAAATTAACAGTTTCGGACCACGCAAAAGAAATGCGGATTACTGTAATAAAGACCAGTTTTCAGACCACGCCAAATATCAGTTTCGGACCACGCCAAAAAATTACGAATCACTGTAATAGAGCCCAGTTTCGGACCACGCAAAATACTAGTCTCGGACCACGCCAAAAAAAAAAAACAGATCACTGTATATATCAACAGCAATACGTGTATATAAATCACAATACCGAGCAGCGATACGTAGCAAAAATTCGAGTAACCATTTACGGGCAATAGTTTTGAACCACGCCAGAGGGTCACGGGTAACAGAATGATTTATTGTCGCCGTCGCTTTACAGGCCACGTTAATTCATGCACGCGACTGCCTGTTTTAAAAAAAATTGTCGATAGATTCTTGGATTGTAACGGGATTTCACGATGGTGCTTCGACGGTCCTGATATCAAAATCATGCCAAAATACGAAGGGTTCTGGCAGCTAAACTGTCAACCAATGGGAGAACTCCACTGTGTGCCAAAGAAATTGTGAGAAACCGATCTCAGGGATTTTGAATTGCGCGTCCACGCCTTGATCCGCAGCTTCGAATGGCTTTTCACTGCAGCTCACAACAAAGAATTTCGATGGCAAATATGATAGAAATGGCCTACGTTGTGCAGATGCGTGAGTGATTTGACTGTCGGAATCACACTTACCAGCAAAACGGAAGTGACGCTACACAGATTGCAGCCATGAGAAAAAAAAAATTTAGACCAGCTGAAGAATTCTTTCGAAGGATCCACTTCTGTATCGAGATAGACAACTGTAAGCTTTTATCACAATGAGCAGAGCCGAAGCTAAGACTCAGTGAAGGCTATCTGGCTTACAGAGGGCTCGACCTTAGAAAGGAACGACAGAAAGAATTCAAGAGATTAAAATGCAGAGAGAATAAACTTCTCAATAAATCTCTTTTTCTCTGGCTCTGATACCATAAAACAATGAGAAACACGCATATGGATTTCCAAATGAATTAATGAATTGATTGAGCAACAATACTCAATAATAATACAGAGATATTTACAAAGATAGAAACATCAAGTTTCTATGTAAAGAATCAGTTTCATCTAAGAAACTGCTAAAAGAATAAAATTAGCAACAGCTAAAACAGTGAGCATTAAACTAAAATAGAAATATTCTAATAGTACCTTCCTTTTCTCTATGGCCAACAATCTATTCTAAAGAGATATCTAACCAACTTCCATGTCCTTGATATTTTTATCATTCTTTGCTTTCACATCCATGAAGCAGTTTTGCATATAGTTTATCTCTTTCTTATCATTTGCTTGAATGGTAGCTAACTGATTATTATAATCGAATCTCATGATGGTCATTTCTTCATCCATAGTTGACAATTCATTTTGAATCTAACTTATTTCTTCTTGATAACTTGCTTCCATGGCAGTCACTTGATTTGAATGATTGAATTCCATGATCGTCAACTTTTCCTCTAAGGCTAATAACTTGCTTTGCATAGAATTAATTTCCTTGGCATGATTAGCTGTTAATGTTGCTTGATTAAGTTCCATATCTTTAATAAGTTGAGCCTGATTAACTTCTGCATTCTTGCTTACTTGAGCCTGATTTAATTGTATGTCTTCAACCATTTGAATTAACTCCTTGAAATCATTTTCAACTTCCATAGTTTCCTTTACTTCAGCTTTTGCTTTGACTTTGTCTTTATCTCCATATCTATCTTCAAAGGCATCAATGATTGATTGTAGAGAATCAAAAGTGTTATTAGGGAAATTAACAAACTAATCTAAAGCATCCCCAGATAAGGTAAGAATGAAAATCTTCATCTTCACATCCTCATATTTAGAATATGGAAGACACTTGCTTATATAGAGTGACATTCTAAAGGTGAGTTTCAACAGTAAAAGCATTTTCACCTTGAAAAGGAGGAAATTCATCGATGGTGTCACCACAAAAAGAAGGATAACCGTGCAGAGCTCCCTGAATATTAGTAAAAATCACAAGCAGTAAACAAGTCATAATCCATGATGATCTAATTAACAGGAAAAAGATGGGCCAAATGGCTATAGAGAGAGAGATCCCTGCTCAATAAAATCAAAACATCTACAAGAAGTGAGCTTCTAGCAGAAACTCTTGTAAGAAATGGAAGAAATGGAGTAGCCACTTGAGCATGAATCTCTCACAAAGTTTCCAACGTCGAAACCGAAAAGTCAGTGGATGGAGGCAGATGGATATTCAAGGAGGGCTCCTTGTCTGGGATTAAATAAATAAGTGGAGTTGCCACCCAAACAGGAAACCAACCAGAATGTCCAGGTGCAAAAAGTGATGATGAAAGGATTAGATGAGAGAGATGACGAGAGTTAGGATGAACAGACAAAATGACACCTGAAAAATAAGATGAAATGTCATAAAGCCAAGGTCCAATAAATAGGTCCTTGGTGGCAATGCCAAGAAGTGTTGGCTTCGCTGGCTCAAATGAGAGATGAGAAATGAGAAAAATGATGAGGAAATGTCATTGAAATGCCAAGAATAAATTATCCCCGGCAACGGCGCCAAAAAATGTTGTGCTGCTTGACGGGCTAATAAATGGCGGAAAAGATGAGATGATTAGAAAAATGTCGTAAGGACCAAGGACAGAAAAACTCTATCCCTGGCAACGACGCCAAAAATGTTGTGCCGCTTGACAGGCTAATGAATGGTGGAAAAGATGAGATGATTAGAAAAATGTCGTGAGGACCAAGGACAGAAAAACTCTTTCCCGGGCAACGGAGCCAAAAAAATGTTGTCACACAAAGTGTCTAGGCACCGCAACAACGCTCAAGGTAAGGGTTGTCACTCTAATCTTTACTCACTCTATTTGGACTCTCCCCTGGACAAGTCAACACGGGTAGTCCATAAGGTGAATGAATGAGAATAGCCTGAGGAACACAAGTTCTAGGAGACTTAAAGATGGACAACTTGACGAATGTAAATGAATCCTAGTTAACTAGGATGAATAGATTAAACACTAATACAACCAAGACACAACCACAAGATAGAAATGATTATAGACCAGTGACTTTATATTCAATTAACCATAGATTAAATAAAAAACAAGTTATCCAAAGCAATGAACGATTAAATGCGAATGCTCAAAGCTTTATCATGCAAGAGTTTCTAGCAATTAAATCCCATGAAGAATTATGAAATTTAAATACCAAACAATGATTCCAAATTTAAAATTATTTTCATTAATAACCTAGATTTAGAATTAATTATCTTTCTCTTATAGCCAATGATTTTAAAATGTTAATTGCTCTTGACAATAGAGAAATCACTACCACAAAATTTAAAATTTTACAGTTGACACAAGATACACCAAGGAACTGTAGATTAATAGTTTAATTATCCCTTAGGCAAACATAATGTGTTAAGCTTATGAAGCAAATTAAAAAAATAAAAATTAATGTGACCAAAAAAAATAAAAATCAAAAGGACTTTAATAAATTAAATTTTTTAACAGGCCATAGGCCACATAAAAATTTAAAATTTTTAAACATGAAAACTTAAGTTCTGCTTTTGAATTATTTCATTAGTAATCAAAGTCACCAAACTTTAAATCAAAACGAATTTAAAAGACAATAAATCTAACTCAAATCCTAAACTAAACAAACAAATCAAATAAAAATAAAAAAGGGAAACAGTTAACCAAACCAAAAAAATAAAAAAAATTAAATGAAATAAAAAAAGAACTTAACTAAAAAATAAAAATTAGACCTAACCTAACCTAACGCATACACCAAACAAAAGAAATGAAAAAGGAAAAAGTCGAATGAGTGCAGGTTAAGGTTTGGACGGCGGCGGATCAAAGAAGGGCTCGAACGGATGGCAAGGGGGACTTACGCATGGCAGGAAAAGGGTAAGTCTACGCAGGCGAGGGAGAGGAGGCAACGAATGGTCGCAGGTCTGCTTGCAGGTTGAAGTTTGGATGGCGGCAGACGGGTGAGGAGCTCCATGAGACTTGTTGAAGGCAAAGAAATGGACCTGCAGGAAGTGAAAATAGTAATGGAGGACAGACGACAACGTAGAGGAGTGCAACTGCAGGATTTGGTGTGGGTAATGAAGACCGCGGGAGAAGAGGAGAACGCAGGTGAAGCCAGCAAGGAGCTGCAAGTTGACAGGAGGGAAAGGAGTTGCAGCTTTAATGGAGTTTCGAAGGCAGCGTGATGAGGAATGAATGTCAAGGGTTACGGATAGAGAAGGCAGTGAGGGATAGAACGTTGGCAGCAATACAAAAGTGGAAGAAAACGCACCAGCAAGGAGGACGAGGAATATAGTAGATGCAACAAAGAAATTCGAAATTTTCCCGAAACCCCAAAACGCAGACAACACAAAAATATATATATATATATATATAATATATATATTATATATATAATATATATATTCTAGAGCCTCAATACGACAGCAAACAAGAGAAATGTGGTAGCCAAATGCCTAAGAAAATTTCCCAGAAAATCTTATTTTAAAATGGCATGCTTCTGCTTTAAATTTATCCATTAAACCCTTATGAAAATTTCCAAATTTAAAACTTTTTAAACCCTTGGACTACAAAAATTTTTGAATAATGTCCCTGCAAGATTATGTTGATAAATGCCCAGAGATCCAAATCTTACCCTCCAGGGCCTAGATCTGAACTCTACACAAATTTCCTCCTCGGATCTGTAGTTGCGCAACAACAAGAAAACACCTAAACGATATATACAATGATAAAAACTAAAACCTAGAAAAGCCCATGTTAGAGAAATAATTACAAAATTTACAAACTACAAAGCTCTAATCAACCAAATCTATCATTATACTGCACAAAAATTTAATTTTCCTGAATTTTAAAGAAGCTAACTTGAAACCTGTCGTGCATCACCAACAAAAAAATCTAATGATAAACCAAGAGCTAATTTAGTTGGGCTCTTCAGAAAACACAAATCGGGAGTTGGTTGGTCCAACTAAAAACTTCCGTTAATGCCCGAAGATTTAAAATCAAGATTTCCCTACAAAACTCAATCCAGCCATGGAAATAGAGTGAGAAAATAATAATAAAATTTCAACAAATAGAGATACCTGCTATTACGTTTAAAATTTACATTATTATTCAAAGCCCAGTGACTGAGCAAGATACCTGTACTCAAATCACTCTTTAGAAGCTATCATCAATGGCTTTAGAAAAATTTATGCATAAAAACAACACATCTTACAGTATTCTCATGAAGAGTAACACCAACAAAACTTAACCCCAAAGTTTTTCTTTATTATCCAGAAAAAGATTACACAAGAGCTTCTTGCTAAACACACGACTCAATTGTTGGATGGATCAACTGACAAATGACTTCCTATTTAAAGATAAATCCTCCAACGGCTAGTTCGAGCGATCCTCGTCAAAGCAATCTTGACCGTTGATGAAGATTAAAATTTCTTTTAATTTCATCCATCAAAATATTTAATTCTCGAGGAAATTCAAATTTTTCAATTAAATGAATTTTAATTAATTTTTGAGTTAATTTCCCCAAAAATTTGACTAACTTAACCCCAGGGATCAAAGGTTTAAAATTTATCAAAATAATTATTTTACCTTAGTCCTGAGACCTTTTAAAATTTAAATTTTAAGGACCGACGAATTTTTCCTTTGGAGAATTTAAATCTACGTAGGCCCTAGAATTAATTAAATTTCTAGCTTAGGATTTTAATTAATTTTTTGCCAGAAAATTTAATTAATTAACCTATGAAGGGATAAATTATTTTTCCAACCCTCAAAACACTTTACATCATGATTTTCATATTTTTTACATCATAGGGGAAAACCCATTTGTAATAGACCTTCACAGACTACCCATTTCTGCGGCACAAATATAATCCAATAGACCAAGCAACTTGTAATAAAATAACCTAACCAAATAGTTAGGATTATTCCCAAATCACTTTTACATAGACTGTATCTAAAACACTAGGACTCGTTTAAGATCCTAGCGACAAAATCCATTCCAGCTTTGGGGTAAAACTGGAGGAAAACTCTGTCGACCATCCGAGAATGGATCGGTGAGACAAAAAACCTCCCAGAATGGAGATCGTCACTAGAAAAGTATATTTACCTAGGTCGTTACATACATGACATGGATCTACTAAGATTATTTACATTATACACATGCAGAAAGGCTTTACATAACATCTTGGAAGTCAAGTTGATGATGATAGTTGGATGGCATGGACACATTGATCAAGTGTTATCTCTTTTGTGAAAAAGAAAGAAGGGGGTGTACTGCTATGGGTCGTTGACATGTAGTGGTCAACACAGCAGAAGTTGTTGCTTTGTTAAAAAATCGATCTCAATGGAACAAAGGAAGTCAGCGATTCAACAAAGTAATATTTTATTATTAATAAATAGATAAATGATGATACAATTTGTGGGAGGCCCCTACCTTTATACTACCTTGGGTGCCTCTTGCTGAATGGGCATAATCTCTGATCATGTCGTTTTCCTAATAAACTATTAATTACAATTAACTAATTTTTTATATAACATTGCCTTCCTCCAAAAAAATGGTTTGTCCTCAAAGCATACGTAATGATGGACATTGTCGACGAAATGCTTCGATCTCCCAAGAAGCTTCTTCTTCTGGTAAGTCCTTCCACTTGATCAGGTATTCCTTGATTACACGAGATCAGAGCTTCTTTTCCCTGGTGGATATGTGTTAAAATTGGCAACTACGGTCAAAATCCATGTGGGTCATCTTATTAATGGAAGCTAATATTTTTCTCGGATCCCTCTCATAGAGAGATGTAGGATTGATCTAAAGATCATCCAATTCCAATAAGTATTCATGGAGATATGAATTTATTTGTGTTATGGGACAATTCGTCAAGGTCGGGCAGCAACCAAATAAACCTCACTTGTCCTCGACGTTTTAGTATAAATAGAGGTGGCCTTCAAGTCATTTCTACACACTTGGGATCTCTTCCTCTCTACTTGTCTTCGGGTTTTAGTAGGAGGAGAGATCCTAAGCGATAATGCTGCCCTAATCTAGAGGGCAGAAGTTGGAACTGTCGGAACTGTCGGGAACTGTCGGAACTGCTGGGAACTGCCGGAACTACCAGGAATAGCCAAGACAACCGGGAATTGTCGGGAACTGCAGGAATTGTCAAAACTGTCGAGAACTGTCGAGATCTGTCGGAACTGTCGGGAATTGTTGGGAACTGTTGGGAACAGCGAGGAACTGTCGGAACAGTCGGAACTGTCGGGAACAGCTAGGAACCGCCGGGACAGCCAGAACTACCGAGAATTGTCAGGAACTGTTGGAACTGCCAAAATTGTCGGAATCGCTGGGAACTACCTGGAACTGTCGGAACTGTCGGGAACAACCGGAACTGTCGGAGCATTTGTCTCCGAAGGAGAGTAGCATACAAGGGAACAACTAGCATGCAACAGCAAGCATGCTAAGGACAACAAGCATGCTTGGGACAACAAGCAAGCAAGGGTAAAAAGCAAGCAAGGTGCAGCGAGAGCATAGGTCAGTATGGCAACATGGTGTAGCAATGGCACATAATGCAGTACAGTGATGGGGACAATCATGATTAATGAAGCATGATGAGATGCAGCATAGTGATGATGGGTGCAACATGGTGCAGCGCGATGAGGTGCAGCATGATGACGAAATGCAACAAAACGATAGGTGAAGGAGTCACCTTGGAGAATCAATTGAAGCAGCATGTCTTCAACTGATTTCATGTATCATCTTCTTAGAGATGATCTACGCTCTTATCTAGATAAGTCAAAATGTTGACTTCTGTTGTAAACCTACTATCTCTCTCTCTTTGTGCTGAACTATTGAAGAACATATAAGAAGAATTGATCAAGGGTTTCCCCACATTGGAGTTTGTCCCTAGCTAGCACCACATCTTGTGTCCTCTTGTCTTGGCTTGTCTTCTACGATTTATGTTTACGTTCTATCTGCAGTTTACTATAATGCTAATGTGATTGCTAATCTGGAAAAGATATTGAGCTAATTGTGAAAATTGAAATAAATTGCTCTTAGCATAGAACATACCTAAACCTAACATGGTATCAAAGCTGAGGTGAAGACAATGCCAAAGCAAGAGTGAAAGAGCAATCATCGAAGATAGTTGGGAAAGAACAAAAGGATTAGTGGATTCCTCATCGATCTTCATATTCACTGAGGGTGAAGTCGAAGCAGAGAATATTATCAGAATGGCGCAGCGGAAGTTTCTGATGGCCTACCTAAAGATCACTTCATTGGGAACTCCGGATCTAAGGGTGGAAGGAAAGGCAGATGCCTTGGTTGCAATAAGTTCAACCATTATGCGAAGGAGTGTCCAAATGGCAGAGACACATCTCTTGATGAAGATAACAATCATTCTAGGGACATCTTCAATGATCAAAGGAATGACAGGTAATGCAAGTCATCAATGAAATGGCCAACTCTTCAAAGAAAACAAGGAAACCTAGGTATGAAGAATCAAATGTTGTTTTTGATAAGATAAAGAAGTGTTATCTTGTATTGGCCCTCTCCTTCAGATTCTTTGGGAATCTGGCTTATTGATTGTAGTGCTTCAAGGCACTTCATCGGATAGTAGGATGCACTCTCTAATTTGGTAGAGATGGAAACAATCGTGGGATTATACTTCGAGCCAATGCCAGCTATCCCGAAAAGGGTGTAGGGAATGTTACCCCTCAATTGAATGAGGGTAACTCGATTCATTTACAGAATCTCTTTTACGTACCTGATCGCAACAAGAACCTGTGTCCATTTCGGCAATGGAAGTCAAGGGTTACAGGGTGGCACTCATGGATGGAAAGGTACGCATTTGAAAATAGAATTTTCAAAGATGTTTTTGAGTATAGGGTTGTATCAAGTTGCAGGAAATCCACTGGGGCCCATGTCCATTGACACATAGCACTGGAGGTCTATGAGTCAGATGGTGACAGGGATGCCTGAATTCAAAAAGAGCATGAAAGTACATGTCTAAGATGTATCGAAGGAAAATCTTACAAGGGGACCATTCCCCTCATGTAGCAGGTCCACAAGTTTGGAACAACCCGAGGGGTTTGAGATTCATGATCAGGAATCTCACGTATGCAAGTGGAAGAGAGCCCTCTATGGCTTGAAGTAAAATTCCCCGAGCGTAGTATGAGAGGATTGATAGCTGTCAGATGGAGCTGAGATTCACTAAGAGTGAAGCCGATCCAAACCATTGTTTGAAGGTTGTGGATGATAGACCTCTCATACCAACACCTTCTCAGCACGATCTATTTCAAACAAGTGCAGACCCTCTCACTTGCAGAAGTAAGAGGGAGTTGGATTCCGAATGTGGAATGGTAAACTGCAAGCCCATGACTACCTCGTGGATCTTAACTTTTAGAAGCTATATGGTGATGATGCCGCACCAGATTTGGGAAATACCTTTGAGTTTCATAAATTCATTTGCATTGATGTTCTTGGTGAACAACCGTCTAGACATATGTTTTGCAGTTAGCATGGTGAGCTCATATTTGGTTGAGCCTCACTGGATTGGTGCCAAGAATCTTTTGAGATATCTTCTTGGCTCAATCTCTCATGGATTGAGATACACTGCTGGAAATATGAAGCTGCATGATTATTCGAATGTTGACTGGGCAGGCAGTTTGGAGGATCACTAGAGCACTTCTCAACGTTAGTTCTCTTTGGGTTATGCTTTGATATCATGGATGAGCAAGAAGCAAAATTCGGTTGCTATAAGCACCGCCGAGACCGAATACATAGCTACGAGTATGATCTCGTATGAAGCTGCCTAGTTGTGGAAGCTCTTTAGTGCGCTGTTTGCACACATGATGAATACCACTGTGATTCTCGGTGACAACCAGAGGGGGGATTCGATTATTGAGGAATCTCGTATTCGATGATTGCTCCAGCAGATAGACATCAGACACTGCCTTATCTGGGATATGGTAAGTCGATGAGCGAGGAGGCTCCATCGCATTAACACTGATGTACAGAACGTAGACATTTTGTCAAAGCCTCGGGAAAGGTCAAATCTGTGACTTTCCCGAACGACTTGGAGTCGTTGAGAGACCTTCTTATAAGGGTCTTGCATGTTGCATGCATTGAGCTCTAGGAGCTCTCGGGGGCTTAGGGTACTTACTGGAGCAACATACAACCATAGGGCGACTCACCCTCCCCTGGTGGTGCACTATGTACAAGATGATAGGTTCAACCTTCCCTTGTGATACCCCATGGAAACTATGGAACAAGATGATTAGTTCTCCTATGGGCCAGGATGATTAGTTCTCCCGTGGCGACTTTGGAATAGGATGATTAGTTCTCTTGTGGGCTAGGATGATTAGTTCTCCCGTGGCGACTATGAAACAGGATGATTAGTTCTCCTGTGGGCCGCGATGATTAGTTCTCCCATGGCGACTGTGGGGTAGGATGATTCATTCTCCTGTGGATAGGATGATTAGTTCTCCTGTCGAGGCATCCTACCCATGCAGTCTGGGACTCATGAGAAGTACCTCTCATTTGATCAATGAGCAGGGAAATGGGGTTAGGGACCATAGTAGTACTATCGATGGACGCATCGTTGTATCTACCGTACTCGCGATGCTAGGATGACCTCCATTGATCTGGGATCAGTATAAGTGGTTTGAGACACTCTCTTGTGATATTGATCTGGGATCAATAAAACTAACTTCGGGTCAGTAAGAGTGATGTGACACTCTCTTCAGATAAAACTGACTTCGGGTCAGTAGAGAATGGTATGAGACATTCTCGATCAATTCTTCTTCTTCATGGTTCAGCAGAGCTTAGCAGAGCAGAGCAGTGCAGGGCACTGATGGCAGAGATAGTACAATCGAACATATGGATCAGCGGATGGAGTTCTCCCTAGTTGAGAGGGAGTGTTAAAACTGGCAACTAGGGCCAAACTCCATGTGTGTCATCTTATTAATGGACGCTGATATTTTTCTTGGATCCCTCTCATCGAGAGGTGTCAGATTGATGTAGATATGAATTTATTTGTGTTATGGGACAATTCGTCAAGGTCGGCCAGCAACCAAGTAAACCCCACTTGTGCTCAATTTTTTAGTATAAATAGAGATGGCTTTCAAGTCATTTCAACACACTTGGGATCTCTTCCTATCTGCTTGTCTTTGGGTTTTAGTAGGAGGAGAGATACTAAGCGATAACGCTACCCTAATCCAGAGGGCAAAAGCCGGAACTGTCGAAACTGCCAGAACTGCCGGGAACTGCTGGAACTGCCAGGAATAGCTGGGAACAGTCGAGACAGCCAGTAATTGCCAGGAATTGGCGAGAACTGCCGGAACTGTCGGAACTGTCGGAACTTTCCGGGAACAGCCAGAACTGTCGAGAACTGTCGGGAACAGCCGGAACTGTCGGGAACTGCCCATTCACCAAGAGGCACCCAAGGCAGTATTTAAGCCAGGGCCCTCCCACATTTGTAATCATCTTTCAATTTATCAATAATATATGTATTTATTCAGAGTGATTCACTCCATTGAACGAAAGTACCCCACCACTTGGTAAACCCGTTTATAGCAATTTGCACCAGTTTTCTGTCTTTAGGCTTCTCTCCTACAGTTGCTAGCTCATCATGAACGTTTTGAACTTTGGTGAGATAGGAAGTTATGTTCTCACCCTTTTGCATCTTGGTTTTCCTCATCTTCTCCTTGAGAATCATTTTACGATTCTCAGATGGATCCTGATATAACTTCACAACCACATCCCACATCTCCTTTGTCGTATCCTTACCTAAAAAACGTGGGACTATATGATCCCGGAGTCCATCTAGGATCATCCTCTTGGCTTTGGCCATCTGCCTTTAGAACAGTCGTAAATAGTCTAGATCTGTAGGTTCTGCAACACCTTTCTCAACAAACTCCTACAGTCCATACTCGTTCAACAAGAATATCATATGGACCTTCCAAACACCAAAGTTTGGGGCGCCATCAAGTCCATCCCGATCTCTCAACCCTGTTGTGGCCATCTCACAAATCTAAAGGTTGTGTGTTGGTCAATTCTGTTCACTGCTTTGATACCATGTAGAAAATCCATGAAATTTTGCAACTACTAATATGAACAATCTGAAATCTAATTTATTTTCATATAGACACAGAATTTCTATACCAAATTACAGCAGAGTATGAATATAAAAAAATACACAATTCAACAACACATTTTTTCTAGGGAACCCAACTGGGAAAATCCTCTATTGAATTGAGAATATTATTGAAGAAGAATGAGAAATAGATCTCTTACAAATAATCTTTGTTCCAATAGGGAATACAATGGTTCTCCCTGCCTTAGACTAGTCTAGAAACACCTGCTTGACCCCTGATCCTCCCTTTGATTTTTATGTGCACTAGACGCCCTATTTTATAGCACACTTGCAGCTCCTATTAAATAGGAAATCTTCCTATTTCTATGCACACTTACTTAAGGAATTTCTCTCCTCTCCAACAATTCGCACCAGCTCTCTTGGGACCTTTCTCTCACAATCTCGCACAAACCCGTGCTCAATTATGTTAATTTTAGGTATGTTCTATGCTTAGAGCAATTTATTTCAATTTTCACAGTTAGCTTTTCCAAATTAGCAATCACATCAGCATTAAAGTAAACTCCAGATACAACATAAACATAAATCACAGAAGACAAGCCAAGACAACAGGACACAAGATGTGGTGCTAGCCAAGGACAAACCCCAATGTGGGGAAACCCTTGATCAATTCTTCTTATATGTTCTTCAATAGTTTAGCAAAGAGAGAGAGAGAGAGAGAGATAGTACATTTAGAACAGAAGTTAACACTTTGACTTATCTAGATAAGATCACAGATCATCTTTAAGAAGATGATACATGAGATCAATTGAAGACATGTTGCTTCAACTGATTCTCCAAGGTGACTCCACCTATCATCGTGTTGCATCTCGTCATCACACTGCACCTCACCGTGCTGCACCATGCTACACCCATCATCACAATGCTAGACCTTATGACTGTTGCACCTAATGTTGCACTATTGTCCCATGTGCCATGGTTGAACCATGTTGTCATACAGCATGTCTCATGTGCTTGCCACAACTATCCATGTTGTCCATGCTTGTTGTCCCATTGTGCCATTGTTGCACAATGACATGGCAGTCCCATCATTGTTTTGTCTCATCATGTTGTTGTCCCATTGAACATTGTGGCACAATATCATTGTTGTTATTACTGTTGTCCCATCACAGCTTGTTATCTCAATATACTTACAGCAACCCAACATTGCTGCTATCCCTACAGCAACATAACATACTTATGCTACTCCAAATATGCATGTACCCTTGCTTAGTTGTCCTAGTTGTACTGTTGCACTGTTCTACCTAACAGTCATGCCCAAAACATTGTTGTTCTGGGCATATGGCAGCCTTGCTGTCTTGCTGTCCATGCATCATAGTTCCACCATGCTCCATTGCCTAGTTGTCCACAACACCGTTGTTCCAATGTTGCCTTCATTGTTGCTTATGTGGTGACTGGTTATAGCATCTAGCAGCCCTTACACACCTAGCCAAACAGCCCCTAAAATCTGCCCAAATTTGCCCTTAATTAATGTGGTTGTCCTCTTCGCTATAACTTTGGGCAGCCTTCTAGCCCTTAATAATGGTTCTGCCCTCCTCTCATTACAATGTCATTCTACAGCCCTTAGAACAGGCCTGCGGCAACCTTTCTAGAGGACTATTGCACCCTCTACAAGCCCTCAAACAGCTCCCTTTCTCCTCGGCCTTCTAGCAAGATACTCGACCTATTTTCATACCTTCAGTCTTTCTAAATGGCTTTAGAACAACCCTATTTCACCCACGCTGAATTGCCTCTTCTTACTACATCCCTAAGCTTCAAACTTCGGCCTTTCTCCCTACGAGAGCACCCAAACAGCCTCTCTTTCCCACGCTGTCTAGGGAAGCCTCTTTCTTGGCTGTGTAGAGGCTAGCGTATAGGTTAGGGCTTCTTCTTGATCACGTAGATACTAGGGTTGTCATCCTTGTAGCGTTAGGGCTTCTCACTTAACTGCGTCCTCTAGATTAGGGCAGTGTTCTTCTTCTTGACTGCGGCTAGGGCAGCCTCAATCCTCCAACGTCTAGGGCTTCCACTCCTAGATTTCTCTTCCACTAAAACCCAAAACAAGTGGAGAGAAATCAAGATAGAAGTGTGTGTAGAAATGACTATCAAGTCATCTCCTTTTATACTAAAGTGTTAAGCACATCCAGGGTATATTTGGTTACTGGCCGACCTCGACGAATAGTCTTATAACACAAATAAATTCAGAACTCCATGAATACTTATCGGAATCGGATAATCTTTAGATCAATCCTACACCTCTCAATAAGAGGGATCCAAGAAAAATATCAGTGTCCATAAATAGGATGACCCACTTGGAGTTTGGCCCTAGTTGCCAATTTTAACACTCCCTCTCAACTAGGGAGAACTCCATTCGCTTATCCATATGTCCGACTATACTATCTCTGTGATCAATGCCCTGCACTGCTCTACTGAGCTCTGCTCTGCTCCGCTGAGCTCTGCTGAACCATGAAGAAGAACAATTGATCGAGAATGTCTCACACCATTATCTACTGACCCAAAGTCAGTTTTATTGATCCTAGATCAATATCACAAGAGAGTGTCTCAAACCACTCATATTGATCCCAAATCAATGGAGGTCATCCTAGCATAAAGAGTACGGTAGATACAACGATGCATCCATCGATAGTACTACTATGGTCCCTAACCCCATTTCCCTACTCATTGGCCAGATGAGAGGTACTTCCCATGAGTCCCAAATTGCATGGGTATGATGCCTCGATAGGAGAACCATTCATCCTGTCCCTAAGTCACCTCGGGGTATCACAGGGGAAGGCTGAGCCATTCACCCTATACACATGGCACCATTAGGGGAGGGTAAGTCACCCTATGGTCGCGTGTTGCTCCAATAGTACCCCAAGCCCTCCGAAGCTCCTAGAGCTCAATGCATGCAACATGTAGGACCATCATAATAATGTCTCTCAAAAACTCCAAGTTGTTCAGGAAAGTCACAAATTTGACCTTTCCCCGAGGCTTTGACAGAATATCTACGACCTGTACATCAGTCTCAATGCGATAGAGCCTCCTTGTTCATCGACGTACCATATCCCAGATAAGGTAGTATCTAATGTTTATATACTGGAGCAATCATAGAATACGGGATTCCTCAACAATCGAATCCCCCCTAGTTGACACAGAAGATCACGGTCGTATCCATCATGTGTACAAACAGCGCACCGAAGAGCTCCCACAACCAAGCAGCTTCACATGGGGTCATACTCATAGCTATGTATTCAGTCTCAGCGGTACTCAAAGCAGCCATCTTCTGCTTCCAACTCATCCAGGATATCGAGCAAAACCTAAAGAGAATCAACACTCAAAAGTGCTCTTGAGATCCTCCACATTGCCTGCCTAGTCAGCATTCGAGTAATCATGCAGCTTCACATTTCCGGCAGTGTATCTCAATTCATGAGAGATTGTGCCCGGGAGATATATCAGAAGATTCTTGGCACCAATCCAATGCGGCTCAACCATATATGAGTTCATCATGCTAACTGCAAAACATGTCCAGACAAAAGTTCACCAAGAACATCAACATGAATGAATTTATGAAACTCAGAGGCATTTCCCAAATCTGCTCTGGCATCACTACCATATAACTTCTAAAAGTTAAGATCATCGAGGTAGTCACGGGCTTGCAGTTTACCATTCCACATCCAAAATCCAACTCCCTCTTAATTCTGCAAATGAGAGGGTCTACACCTGTTAGAAATAGGTCGTCCTCAAAAGGTGTCGGTATGAGAGGTCTATCATCCACAACCTTCGAGCAATGGTTTGGATCAACTTCACTCCTAGTGAATCTCAGCTTCATCAAATAGTTATCAATCCTCTTATACTAAGCCCGGGGTGTTTTGCTTCAAGCCATAGAGGGCTTTCTTCCACCTGCACACATGAGATTCTCGATCATGAATCTCAAACCCCTCAGGTTGTTCCAAACCTATGGACCTACTACATGAGGGGAATGGTCCCCTTGTAATATTTTCCTTCGGTACATCTCGGACATGTACCTTCATGCTCTTCTTGAATTCAGGCATTCCTATCACCATCTGACTCACATCAGGTAGGACCCCATACTAAGTAGACCTCCAGTGCTATAGATGAGATGTGACAACTGACATGGTCCCCAATGGACCATCCTGCAACTTGATACAAATTTCCAAACCTGAACCCATGAGTAGAAGCATCTTAGAAAATTCTATTTTCAAACGTACCTTTCCATCAATGAATGCCACCCTAAAACCTTTGATTTCCATTGCCAAAATGGAAACCAAATTCTTCTTGCGATCAGGTACATAAAAGAAATTCTGTAAATGAATCGAGTTATCCTTATTCAATTGAGGGGTAATATTCCCTACACCCTTTCCACGATAGGTGGCATCGGCTCCAAGTGTAATCCCACGATTGTTTCCATCTCTACTAAATTAGAGAGATGACACTTCTATCCGATGAAGAGCCTTGAAGCACTATAATCAATAAGCTAGATTCCCACAGAATCTGAAGGAGAGGGCCAATACAAGATAATGCTTCTTTATCTTATCAGATACAACATTTGATTCTTCATACCTGGGGTTCCTTGCTTTCTCTGAAAAGTCGGCCATTTCCTTGATGACCTGCATTGTCATTCCTCTGATCATTGAAGATGTCCCTAGAATGGTTGTTATCATCATCAAGTGATGTGTCCCTACCATTCGGACACTTCTTCGCATAATGGCTGAACTTCTTGCAAACAAGGCATTTGCCTTTCCTTCCACCCTTGGATCCAGACTTCCCATTGAAGTGATCTTTAGGTAGGCCATCAGAAGCTTCCGTTGTGCCATTCTGATAATGTTCTCTGCTTCGATTTCACCCTCAGTGAATTTGAAGAGGGATGAGGAATCCACTGAACCTTTTGTTCTTTCCCAACTATCTTCGGTGATTGCTCTTTCACTCTTGCTTGGGCTTTGTCTTCACCTCAGCTCCGATACCATGTTCATTTTAGGTATGTTCTATGCTTAGAGCAATTTACTTCAATTTTTACGGTTAGCTCAATATCTTTTCCAGATTAGCAATCACATCAGCATTAAAGTAAACTCCAAATCGAACATAAACATAAATAGCATAAAACAAGCCAATACAAGAGGACACAAGATGTGGAGCTAGCCAGGGACAAACCCCAATGTGGGGAAACCGTTGATCAATTCTTCTTATATGTTCTTTAATAGTTCAGCAAAGAGAAAGAGAGAGATAGTACATTAACAACAGAAGTCAACACTTTGACTTATCTAGATGAAAGCATAGATCATCTCTAAGAAGATGATAGATGAAATCAGTTGAAGACACACTGCTTCAACTGATTCTCCAAGTTGACTCCTTCACCTATCATCATGTTGCATCTCATCATCACGCTGCACCTCACCGTGCTGCACCATGCTACACCCATCATCACAATGTTGGACCTCATGACCGCTGCACCTAATGCTGCACTGCTGTCCCATGTGCCATGGTTGAACCATGTTGTCATACAGCATGTCTCATGTGCTTGCCACAACTATCCATGCTGTCCATGCTCGCTGTCTCATTGTGCCACTGTTGCACAATGACATGGAAGTCCCATCATTGTTCTGTCTCATAATGCTGCTGTCCCATTGAACATTGTGGCACAATATCATTGCTGCTAGTACTGTTGTCCCATCACAGCTTGTTATCGCAATATACATACAGCAACCCAACATTGTTGTTGTCCCTACAGCAACATAACATACTTACGCTGCTCCAAATATGTATGTACCATTGCCTAGCTGTCCTAGTTGTATTGCTGCACTGTTGTACTTAACAGTCATGCCCAAAACACTCATGTTTTGGGCATATGGCAGCCTTGCTGTCTTGCTGTCCATGCATCATAATTCCACCATGCTCCATTTCCTAGCTGTCCACAACACTGTTATTCCAATGCTTCCTTCACTGCTGCTTATGTGGTGACTGGTTAGGGCATCTGGCATCCCTTACACACCCAGCCAAGCAGCCCCTAAAATCTGCCCAAATTTGCCCTTAATTAATGCGGTTGTCCTCCAAGGGAAGGCTGTCCCCTTCGCTACAATTCTGGGCAGCCTTCTAGCCCTTAATAATGGCTCTGCCCTCCTCTCATTACAATGTCATCCTACAGCCCTTAGAACAGGCCTGCGGCAGCCTCTCAAGAGGACTGTTCCACCCTCTACGAGCCCTCAAACAGCTCCCTTTCTCCTCGGCCTTCTAGCAAGATACTCGGCCTCCTTTCATCCCTTCAGTCTTCCTGAAATGGCTTCAGAACAGCCCTATTTCACCCATGTTGAATTGCCTATTCTTTCTGCGGCCCTAAGCTTCAAACTTCGGCCTTTCTCCCTACAAGAGCACTCAAACAGCCTCTCTTTCCCACGCTGTCTAGGGAAGCCTCTTTCTTGGCTGCGTAGAGGCCAGCGTATAGGCTAGGGCTTCTTCTTGATAGCATAGATACTAGGGCTGTCCTCCTTGTAGCATTTGGGCTTCTCACTTGACTGCATCCTCTAGATTAGGGCAGCATTCTTCTTCTTGACTGCAGCTAGGGCAGCCTTAATCCTCCAACGTCTAGGGCTTCCACTCCTAGATTTCTCTTCCACTAAAACCCAAGACAAGTGGAGAGAAATCAAGATAGAAGTGTGTGTAGAAATGACTATCAAATCATCTCCTTTTATACTAAAACGTTGAGCACATCTGGGGTATATTTGGTTGTTGGCCGACCTTGACAAATTGTCTTATAACACAAGTAAATTCATAACTCCATGAATATTTATAGGAATCGGATGATCTTTAGATCAATCCTACAACTCTCAATGAGAGGGATCCAAGAGAAATATCAGCTGACCCACATGTAGTTTGGCCGTAGTTGCCAAGTTTAACAAATTATGATACAATGAGTGCCTTTGTTCCTCCTTTTAATGCAATTTGAATGGCTAAAGTTAGCAAGTTTCTAATTGAGTAAAGTTTGTTTTGTGATTGATTGAGTTAACTGAGTTAACTACTCGTGTAACTTGTTCCATCTCAGTTCTAGAACTTGAGACTCAAGCACACATCCTTTTCCTCAATTAACTCGCACTAGAAGACAAATAACTCGGCCTTCCACTTCAACGCATTACTTAACTGCTTCATAGCTCATCCTAATTTTTAGGAACTCTCCTATTCTTTAGGAATTTGAGCATGCCAAAGGAGAAACTCGTTGTGGCTCCTTGAATTAATGCACGAGTCAAGGAACCCTTCTTCGTTACTATTTTCAACATTTATCACTGTGCAAAATTGATGAAAAAAGTAGCAATTTTGGGACAGATTATCGACATGTGTGACGAAATTATTACAGCAGAAGAGGATGCATTCTAAGTATTTATTGGCAGCAGGAAATTAAGGCATTGCCACCGAAGACAATATCCTAGCAGAATCTTCAGCATATTACTAAGAGTTACTCTTCACAAAGATACTCCCAAGACAGATTTACAACATAATAACTTTTCATCTCATGCAAGAAAAGGTCTACTTTGGGTGGACAATACCATTTTATCACTGCAAAAATGATGAAGAAAGCAGCACCTTTAGGGCAGAATATTGACTCAGTGTGCAAGCAGGAAATTAAGGCATATTGGCAAAGAAGACTATATCCTAGCAGTATTCAGCAAACTACAAAGAATTAGTCTTCAGAAAGATACTCACAAGACATATTTGCAACACAGTAAACGAGATAAGCAGTGCTTAACAGGGGCACAGGTATCACTACGCAAATATGGAAAATGTCAATTAGTATATTTGAAGCAAATAGGTTGCCACCTTGTGTATTTAGCTTCAGTACAAGATAAAGCTGTACCATTTTAATAGGGGTCCCCGATGAAGCAATCAGATTGTAATACTCCAGATTGATCCCCAGGTTGTAAAAATATGTGTACATACATTAATTAGGCCAGTGAGACAATATGTTTTCGGGCAGGAATGCCTGTAATGCTTTTGGGCTGGAGAGCCTCTGATGATCAATGTCCAGAAAGCCTAGCCATATAATTGTACATAAACTCATATTAATAAAATACATCACTGCAGGGGCACAGGTACCACTAAGCAAATATGGAAAATGTCAGTTAGGATATCTGAAGCAAATAGGTTGGCACCTTGTATATTTCGTTTCAGTAAAAGAGTAAGATGTACCACTTTAATAGGGATCCCTGATGAAGCAATCAGATTGTATTAATCCAGATTGATCCCCAGATTGTAAAAATATGTGTACATATGTTAATTATGCCGGTGAGACAATATGTTTTTTGGGCAGGAATGCCTGTAATGCTTTTCGGCAGGAGAGCCTGTGATGATCAACGGCCAGAAAGCCTATCCATATAATTGTACATAAACTCTTATTAATAAAATACATCACTGCAGCAAGCCAAGTCAAACAAAAGAATATGGGGGAATAGGACACCACAAGAAGAAAACGGAGGCTAAGGGCTTAAGGAAAAGGGCTAAAGTTTAAACCAAATAAATAATATAACATTCCCAAGTCTTAAGTCAAAACTTTATGTGCTTTATCCTAAGTTCCAAAATATGGGGAACGAGTTCCCAAGCAATGGGAAAGGGGCTCCTTGTGTGCCACTTGTCAAAGGGCCACGCATATTTAAGTCAGGAACTTACAGAAAGAGGGATTCTATTCTTTCCAGAGTGCTTTTCCATGGTTATTGTTACCCATCCATACACATCATTAACCCTAGGAGAAAAAATTTCTCCTATGACGGAGATTTCCATCCATTGAATGGTGATCATCCTTCCATCATCCGCATTGTAAAGATGATGACAACAGCATCCCCCTTGATGCCTCTTTCTCCTCATATACTCGGCTCATTTTGCCAGATCATCATACTCATCTGATGATGGCTCAAAACACGCAAGGTACATTAATCATTGGTTCATACAAAGTGTTTTCATTTAATGTATTGGGTTTAAGTAAGGATCATGGGTTGAAGTTGGAAAATATAATGCTTGGAACCTATACTTGTTACCTTATTTCACCTTGGTAGTTATCTTCAATTCTTCTCCTTCTAGTCAAGTGTGACCACCTCTAGGGCTTTTCTTTCAAAGTCCAAGAGGGGCACAAATAGAAGGCCTAGATTGAGATAGCTCAACCATGTCCTTACATACTTAACACCTTCCGCACATCCCCTTTCTCCATCCTCCTACCTTTTGAGTTAGTAGTCAATAACTTGTACTAGTTCCCTACTTGCCTCATTCTATGAGAAGGAGGGCCTGGAAACGCCCAAAGATTGGTGCAACTACAAAAAGAAAGAACTAAAGGGCACATGCCAAATGTTAAAATGCAAAAAGTGGAAAGGGTTGAAATATAATCAAAAGCCACGTTAACTTGAGCTCTACCCTGACATGTAAGGCCATCGCCCCAATCCCATGTTTATCATGATCTATCATAATAAAAGGAACTTACAAAACATCCCAACCACTATAAGCAATGAATTTCCCATCCAAAAAGGGGATTTAAAAGAAATCAATGAAAACTTGTTAAACAAGCTAATCAAAACAAAGTAAAAGGCTAAATAAGGAGCCGATAAGTAGTGCCAGTGAAAGGGTAACTCAAGTAGTGCGAGTAATCCTTCCACAAAGGCATTCATGAATGAAGGTCTTGTACAACCCATTTATAAGACTATGACACCACCGATGAAGTTCACCCAATAACCATATCACTTATCACATTCACCTATTGTTTGAAGGGTCAGCCTAGGAATTGTTCCTTCCCTTCAAGATTTGGAAGAACCCAATAGGGATATATGACAAACCTCTCATACCTCGATCTGGCAACTTATATAAGGTTGTAAGCCAGTGTAACGTTTGAAGAAGATACCTAATGTGATCAACTAATGTGGCTTATGCATTAAACATGTTTCACAAACTCTTGTATACATAATGGATTGATCTCAATTGATTCCTTGAGTTGTGCTTGATGATGCTCTACTTGTGTTGTATATGGTCCTTTAGAGGACAATAATGATGACACCCACACTTCGTGGATGAGGACACCCACTTGGTTGATGGACATTGGAGCCTTGATAATGAGCATTGGACCTATTATCACACAATCTAGCAAGCCTATTGCAAAGCCTCATTAGGAAAATCCAGACCTCAGGGCAACAAGAGATAGTCTACCATTGTCACCTCAACAACCTTTCTACAGCTATTTAGTGGTGTTTAAACCACAATGGACACTTCCCTAAAAATCACCTAAAGGATATTCAATAAGAAGGTTTCAAGGTGACTGATGAGTTCTAATGATTAGGATAGGGTATCAGTACAGCCTCGAGTGTTGACATAACATTTACTAAAGTACAAGCACTTTGTCCCTAGACCACTTAAGCAAATTAGAGGGATGTTGTAAGTTAGGGTTTAATATATTTTCAACGATAGGGTATGCAATATCATATAACAGCGAAACGAAATAGTCTTGCAATAAAACAGCATAAAACAACAATATAATAACAACGTTACCCCCAAAAATAGGGATTTAACAATGCAATAAATGCTATATTTTTCTTGTAGAATATTATTTAATGCAGCTCCTACTTAAAGAGCAATGACACATCAAGTTAAATTACCTTTTTAGCAATATTTCATAGAAACCCTAAGCCTAAATATCTAGAATTTAGGAGAGAAGAAAGAGAATTTAGTAAAAGTAGAGGATTTGATCACCACCATCTAGACTAGTGCCTTGAGTTGAGAAATCTAGGGCACAGAGATTAAGGCCAAAACCTCTCTCTTTGAGAGGAAAACCCGAACAAATTCTTCTTCTTATAGAGATTCCAATTGACAAATACCAAGACCAAGGCCCTTCACCTATTTGCCTCTCCAAGACCAAGACACAAAGTTTCTCTCCCACTGCTTCTCCTTTGTGCACAAGTTAACACTCGGTCCAAATGCTTGCCTTCCTCTGCACTTCAGCTATACTTTAGATTATCAACCACTTATTGCAGATCTAGAATTTTCAGTTTCTTTAGAAGCCCTAGCACATGAGAAGTACCCTTGATTCCTTCGTATAGGATGGAGACTACTACTATACATTGGTTTGCACTTTAGACTTGAACTTTTGCATGACTCATCCTTCTATGATGGTTAACATGGTCTCGGCTTTCCTTGATGCAGACGATCCTTCTTCTTGCATATGTGATGTATATCAGCGTTTGAACAACCCAAACCAACTCGTCTTTTATTCCTTCCTTCCTCACTTGGAGATAAGCTTCCTATATGACTTCGCAACTACTTACAGTAGTCCTGCTATTTCAAACCTTGACCGAAAATATATCTGAAATTTTGTGTTGTAACGGAGTATGAACAACCCTATTTATAGTTGTTTGTCATCATAATAAGCCAACATGACAAGAGGGTGAGTCGACGTGTCTTTTGTAGAGATTTTATTATTCCTTTTAAAGCTGACTTGAGGAGGATACTTTGCTTGGCCTTGGAGGGATAATTATACCTATCTAATGACTCAAACAAAATGTAATAGGCCCAATAAGGGTCCTTCATACATGACATAGACTCAAATTGACTTTTATGACTAAATGGAAAATCCTAAGGCTCACATTGTGAGCCATTACTAAAATAAATTTCCTTGCTCATGCAACCCAAGAGACACGCATTACAATAATAATTTTATTTTTCTTCTTTTCATCAATTACATAAAATCACAATTACACATGTCATTATGAAGACTGAACCTAGTTACTTTTCAACACTCCCTCTTAACTAGGGAGGTATTCATAATGGTACTTGGTCATTCTCAAACTGAAGAATTTCTCATAAGAAGAGTCAAATTGGTAACCCATTTGTTTAGTATCATACCGACCAGCATTGTCACATAGCAATGCCTTGACTAACAACTCTATCTCTCCACGAGATCTGAGCACAATGTTGGTGAGACCAATGATGTATAGACACCCTTCATCATTGTCTCTCTCGAATCATACCCCACCCAGGTTTTCAAGGTGTATTCCACCAAGACTATTCTTATCTTGGATTCTCAGTCCTCAAAGAATATCGGTCCTCAATGACTACTCTTATCTTGGATGCCCTAATACATCTTCAAAGAGCATCGAATGCCCGATCTTTACCCAATCCTCCATTATGTCTTCCCAAGTGAAGACAAGAATGATGTGCCTACCTCTCCCTCTTAATTAGGGAGGACATATCTATTCCAATAAAGAAATGTCTTCCTACAGAAGGAATGTACCTAAGCTCCCTCTTGGCTTAGGAATTTCCAAGTTTCTTCCAAGTAAGAAACTTGTTTCCCGACTCAATCTTAATTAGGGACCTACAACGGCTCCTCAAGTGGAGATGATAGGACAACCAACTGCTTGAAGAACTCCTCTTCACAATGTCATGAACTTCTTTTCGTTATCTAGGAGTCCTCATGTTTGGGACTTCTACATAGGGCATCGACCATCCATCACTTTCATTCATGAGTCAACCATGTCATCATCGGAAATTGATCCATCAGTCCATATTTGGCCTTCCTTCATGCCATGTTTACTTAAGAATCTTTCATCCCACTACACATGCATCGATGGTGGAAGACATCAATAGATCTTCCCTCAACAGCCCTGCATAAACCCATCTAGATATTTTTTCAAAAATAAAGGAATGAACATTAAAATCAACATTACCTTTGTGATGGTCTTTCATCATGACATCTTTTGGCTTGCATCAAAATCCTGCATACATATTGACACATCTCCCAAAGATATATATTATCAAGGATCTCTTTCTTTTTCAGACTCCATCAAAGTCTTCATATCTTCCATGCAGATATCCTAGTCAAATCTTCTTGGTCTTTCGGATGTTGATTTCCTTTACGATGGTTGCATATTCCATTATCTCTTCCTTCCTTTCTTCACACATCTCATTCCCAGGAGCTTCCAATCACAGTTCCTCAATTGTAGTCAACGACCTCATACTTCATATGAGGGCATATTATGTTGATTTCATCTAGTGTATGTGCAACCCATGCATTCCTGGATCCCTTTGAGGGAGGAGATCCTTTCTTTTGATCATGCTCTTAAGATAGAGCATTAGTTCATGATACCTACAACCATATGACATGACTTCCACAATATCAAATGTAAGCATACATACCTCATTTTTCCTTTGGGTCATCCAGGCTTCCTACAACGACTTCCTTGATTGAAAGAGCTTCAATCCCTTAGTCTGCTTCACTTTTATGTAATAATACCATCATCCCATGAATTCCACAAGATTGGAATTCTTAATGAAACACTTGTTTTTCCTTGCGATTGGTGCACCTTTCAATGAAGATTCCAACCAAGAATTTTGAGGATTTAAAGTATCCCCATCAGCAGACGTTTCCTTTTGACAGATGCATGATGAACCTTGTACTAGATGAACTTGCCACTTATGTTCCCAATGAGATTCCCAAGAGCTATATCCTTGACTTCCAAACCCTCTTTCGTGCTTCTCTATGATGATGTCCCGAGCTCTTGCTTTCAATGCTTCTATGATGCCTTGATGCATCCCATTTATTGAATCACGATAGCTATATCTTACAACATAAGACTTATGAATTTGAGAAGAACTTAGGTGAGGAAGACTATCTTAGTAATAGAGATCTCTTACTTCCTCTCTCTTGGACTTCTTCTTTTCAGCTTCCTGTACTTCTTTGGCGATCTCGGCTTCTTCTCTTCCTCTTTTGTTGTCCTTCTTGACCTTAAGACAATCTCTTTTGTAGTGCCCATATTCTTGACACCCATAGCATTGAATCTTATACATGTCCCTATTCTTTTTCCAAGAACTAGACTTTCCAAATTTTCCCTTTCTTCTTGTCATTGTAGCATAAGCTTGACTTTCTCACCTAGTCCCACATCAGAGTTGGCATTTAGTCTAGATTCTTCAATCTTGCATAGTGACCATAGAACTTGGAATGGAGTAGCTTCTTTCTTCCCATAAATACTTTAAGTAAAGTTACCCCACTCCTTCGGTAGTGCATTTAATACAATTGTAGTCATTTCACTATCAGACATTACTTCTCCCAGATCTTGTAGTTGATCTCGGATATCAGATATCCTCATAAAGTATGAGGCTATTCCATCTTCCCTAAACATCTTTCGAGTTTACATACATATGTGATGAGGGGATCCTTGATGGATTCCATGAGAATCCTTTGAACCCTAACTTCCTCTTTCATATACTTGTCAAGAGCTTGAGCATCTTCCTCTCCTGGTTTTTGATCGATCCTTTGACAAGTCCCATCACCTCATTTTCAATGAGATGATGGGACCTTTCCTTTTCTTTCATGCAAGATAGTTTGAAGCCCCAACCAATTTGTTTTTTTCCTTGCAAAAAGACATTTTGACATATTCATATGTGGACATAAATTTACTTACTTGATAGGATGCTCCTTCTTGCTACTTTCTTGATGTTGATGATGATAGAGGATAGAAAACTTCTCCTTGATGAAGGTAGATTTCTTCAAAAATGATCCTTGATCCCATAGGAAGTGAGATGACACCACCTTTCAAGCTAGCTTTCTTTGGATGAATAGTCTTCAAAACACTTTAACTTGAGTATATGTAGGGTTTTGGCCTTATCCCTCTTGATGATTACAATACTTCTTTGTAGACTTCTTTGATCTAGGTTTATGATGCTTCCTTTGACTTCAAGATGATCTTCGCTTTGATGCCTTCCTTGAGATTTGATCCTTCAGTGTCCCTTGATAAGATTCCCTTCCTTGACTTAGTCACTTTAGCTCTGATACCATGTTGAGAAATCTAGGGCATAGAGATTGAGTGATTTCTCTTCTATTAGTAGCTGCTTGTGAGTACTTTTTACTTCTTTAGATTAGGATTTTCTTTTATTTAGGTTATTAGTGTTCTTCTTTATCAAACAACTACCAATGTATAAATCATAAAGATACAAGAGACATAGAATATAGGCTATCAACCAAGGCCAAAACCTCTCACTCTTTGAGAGGAAAACACGAACAAATTCTTCTTCTTATAGAGATTCCAATTGGCGAATACCAAGACCAAGACCCTTGACCTATTTGCCTCTCCAAGACCAAGACACAAAGCTTCTCTTCCACTGCTTCTCCTTTGTGCTCAAGTTAACACTCAATCCAAATGCTTACCTTCCTCTACACTTCGGCTATACTTTATATTATCGACCTCTTGTTGCAGATTTGTAATTCTCAGTTTCTTTAGAAGCCATAGCACATGAGAAGTACCCTTGATTCCTTCGTATAGGATGGAGACTACTTCTACTATACTTCAGCTTGCACTTTAGACTTGACCTTTTGCATGACTAGTCCTTCTATGGTCTCGGCTTTCCTTGCAGCAGATGATCCTTCTTCTTGCATACGTGATGTATATCAACCCTTAAACAACCCAAACCAACTTGTCTTTTATTCCTTCTTCGCTTGGAGATAGGCCTCCTTTGTGTGACTTCGCACTACTTACTGCAATCCTACTAATTCAGACCTTGACTGAAAATATCTCTGAAATTTTGCATTGTAATGGAGTATGAACAACCCTATTTATAGTTGTTTGTCACCATAATAAGTTGTTAAGTTATGGTATGTTCTATGCTAGAGCAATTTATTTAAATTTTCATAGTTGGCAATCACATCAGCATTAAGATAAACTGCAGATAGAACATAACTATATATCGCAGAAGACAAGCCAAGGCAAGAGGACACAAGATATGGCGCAAGCCAGGGACAAACCCCACAATGTGTGGGGAAACCCTTTGATCAAATCTTCTTTTATCTTCAAAGTTCAGCAGAGAGAGAGAGAGAGATACATTTACAATAGAAGTCAACACTTTGACTTATCTAGATCTAAGTATAGATCATCTCCTATAACGATGAGATCAGTTGAAGACATCCAAGTCCACTAGCTGCATCACTACATATGACGCCATGCTGCAATAGTTGTGATTATCATCATGCTACCCATATCCATGATCTTATCACGCTGCATCATCATAATGCTATCCTATATGTCCATGATCTCATGCTGTTTCCCTTCATGTGCATCATCATGTTATTAGACCGTTCATACTAGCCATCCTTTATTGTGACTGAGATCACTATGCCGTGCATTTCTATGGGATTACAGGAATGCTTCTCATCATGATTATGAAGGGACGATGACTGTAAGACAAAGAGTTTCACAGACTCTTGTCTTCACAAGTATGCCTAAGACTGTTATATATCCATGACAGCATATGGATATTTCCATGACTGTGTATATCCATGACAGTGCTTTGATGTCTCCATGACCTGCACCGTATAGAGTCTCCATAGACTGCTAACTGTCTCCATGAATTAAGTCTTCATGAAACTGCATGACTGGATTCTCTATTCCTGGATCTATGCTGCCGGATCCACATACATCGAGAGTGTCAACAATTTCTACCCCTACTGTGGATTCCTTCATATAATCTATGCTACGAGATCCACATACATTGAGAGTGTCAACGATTTTTGCGTGCCATGACTGCACCATGCCTTACTGCGGATTCCTTTACCTTGACAGCAGCTTCGTTACTTACTGCAGCTTCATTATCATGACCCTGTGCTCTGCGAATGAACAGCGTATATGTGTCAACGTACATGAACAACGCAGTAAGTGTCACCATGACTACGTATCAATATTTCAACCCAGCATAAAGAACAACATATATGAACTGCGTAGATAGTGTCACCATGACTACGTATTAATCTTTCAGCCCAACGTAAAGAACAACACATATGAACGGCGTAGATATCTACATTGCCTACTCATCGTATAGTGTTTCCAAAACTGTGCGTACATTGTCCTTATGATAGCGTATACTGCGTGCATGTCTAACTGCGTAAGGTTTCCCTCCTATGCATATATTGCTGGGCATTTCAACGTATTAGAGTCTTCTTAATGCAGATAGGGCCTTTCCTTTGGCTGCGTATGAGGCCTCCTTTATTGTGGCGACATCTCTGTGGCTAGGGTAACGTACAATAGCTAGGGCATCACTTGAAGAATAGCGTATCATTCATGGTGTCTCTCTCCTTCACCAAAAACCCAGACGTGGAGAGGAGGAGACTACTCATGAAGATGTGTGTCAAATGACATCAAATCCTCATCTATTTAAACCAAAACGAAGATGATGAATAGACACGACGGTTGGGCTTCTAGAGCCTACATAAGAGCTGGTCGGCTTGATAATAATTATATAAACAAAATAAATTCATATCTCCATAAATACTTATCAGAATCGGATGATCTTTGGATCAATCCTACACCTCTCGATGAGAGGGACCCAATAAAAATATCCGCTGCCATAAATAAGCTGACCCACATGGAGTTTGACCCTAGTTGCCAATTTAACATAAGTCGACATGACAGGAGGATGAGCCGACGTGTCTTTTGTAGGGATTTTATTATTCCTTTTGAAGCCAACTTGGGGAGGAGACTTTGCTTGGTCTTGGAGGGATAATTATACTTATCTAATGAGACATACAAAATGTAATATGCCCGAGAAGGGTCCTTCATTCATGACATAGACTCAAATTGACTTTTATGACTAGATGACAAATCTTAAAGGCTCACAATGGGAGCCATCACTAAAATAAAATTCCTTTCTCATGAAACCCATGAGAGAAGCATTTCAATAATAATTTTATTTTTCTTCTTTTCATCAATTACATAAAAACACAATTACACATGTCATTATCAAGAGCAAACCTAGTTATGTTTCAACACATTGAGGCTTGTTCTAAATGGGCAATGGAATCTTCTAGGGCAAATTCAATGAGGAGGGTCTGGTTGAAGAGGGTGAGATGGAAAGGGCATCTACTTACAAACCATAGTGGCTTCCTTTTTAGGAAGATTTTAAATTTAAGAGATGCAAAACTTGGATTTCTCTTAAAGGATTCTAGGAAAATAATTTTGCCTACCATAAATGAGCAAAATTTCTAGAAAAAATTAACAATTTTAACCATGGCACATGTAGAAACCCTACTTCAAACAATAAAATATGCAAAATATAGAGGATATGAAATAAACTTACAAAATCTGCACCATAGAAATCACATTGCAGACAAATAGAAGCAACAAGGAGCTAATTCGCACTCCCAAAGAGAGGAGAGTGTGTTGAACAAATAATGATAAAAACGAAATGAGACCTCCCTCTATTTATACGAGGGAAACCCAATCTCATTTTCATAATTTTACAAGCAAAATCTCGAAAAAGCTCACTTGGGCATTCAACCAGCTCAAAAGTTCACAAGCTAACCTTAGAATAGCACAAAAATTTAACAAAATGCCCAAAATAGCCCACACATGTGGGAAATAAAGGTCCCCACCATGACATCATCCTCCTAAAATGATCCAGATGTATCAGATGATGAATAGGTCCATGACTATTGCTCACTTCAAAAAAATCCTCAAAAAACATGGGTACACCTCCAAAAGTTCCTCCTCAACCATGAGATCATCCATAAAGAGGCCTACATCACCCAAGGTTTGTGAGGGGTAACGTGGCATCATGCAAAGAAAGCATTAGGGTCCAAGGAGAACATGCAAGCCCTCCCTAGTCATCTCAATGACAATCTTAATCCTCATTTGATCTCCAGAACAAGCAACATCCATCAAACAAGGTCAAGGCTAGCCTGGGGGCATCTTCGGTCCATCTACACACATCATCAAGTAATCCAATACCCAAAACCCTATCGCTCAATGTGTACATCAAGGAATGGAGTACCACGTGGAATCATCTCAAATCCCAATGCTCATCTCTAGAGTGGCAACATTGAAGCATTAAGGTCATCTCTTCTTTAAGACTATAGAAAAACATCCTCTAGAGTGGTGTTGAAGAGGGTCTAGCCCATCCCATAACGGATTTATGTTGCTATGAGAACAGCAACTGACATAAACCTCTCAAGATCAAGTGAGATCAATAATCAATAGGGACAAAAACCATTAGAGCATCATAGCAGACCATATCTAATGCTAATGACACAAGAATACTTTACACAAAACTCACCTTCAAATGTATAACTAGATTGGGACCTATAAACAAGTTACCTCACTTAGGGATAATTAGGTCGAAAAGTATACTAGGTGTTTACATGCCCAAAGAGAGTGACATGTCCTAAGTTAGGCTATCAACCCATAAGTGTGTGTGAGAATAAGGGTCATAGAGTGGGAAAGATTTCAAGGCATGTGCCATAGCCATGTGATTAGCTAATGGAGGTCCAACATCCTAAGTGTATTGACATGACTAGCTAAGGAAGGAGCAATGGTAGTGGCATGAAGTACCCCTTTCCTTGGCCCACTTTTCCACTGTTTGGAACACCTTTTAGTTGAAACTTTAACAATTTGTCTTTATTTGGTGTATAGCTTGTTGAATTTTTGTAGCTTCGGTCGGTATTCAAGTCAACAAAGTCAAAGTAAAATAAATTATATTTTAAGGTTGACGCAGGGTCCAAACTATCAAGTCGGACCAAATAGTTGAAGGGGTTTGACCCTAGGTTAAAACCCACTGGATTTGACTCATCTATATTGACATCTTAACCTCTCACGTGGCATCAATTCGGATCTCACACAAGATCAATTAGTCACTTGTTCACATGTACGAAGGAGCAAGGAGAAATCTAAGGTTTGATTAACGAAATCTGAACTAAAGTTTGACTTGTTGACTAGCTTTCACTAGAGGATGTTTGGGTTGCTTGTTGGATTGAGATTCTAGGCATTTAACAGCATCCTTTGACTAGAATGTTGACTGACATATTGGGCAAAAATCTGGACATTGACCGAACCTGTTTGACCAGCATTAACCACAAGTCAACTGAGGCAGTTTGACGGAATTTTGTGAGGAAGTTGTAGGGTCAAAATTCAGCCTGTTTGACCATAGTTAACCAAGAGTTGCAGGGGTCGAAATTCGGCCTATTTGACTAGGTTTGAATTAGCTGGTTTGATTGGTCAAGTTGACCAAGTTTCACTAGGATATTTAGATTGTACATTTTTTGTTGAATTGAACAATTTCTTCTAAGAAAAGGTTGTTGGTTTTTCCAAAGGTTGGGTTTTCCCAGGGTAAAAGTATTGTGTCTCTTGTGCCTATTTATTTTACTATGATCTCTATTGTCCTACTGCATTTATGGTTGAAATTTTCAAAAGTATAATTGCTTAATGATCTAAAGCAATGTGGAAAAAGTCGAAGTCGGGATTAAATCGGCAAGGGTCCAAAAGTTGAAAAAGTCGTTAAAGTCGGGAGTTTTTCGAAAAAGTCGGCAAAAAGTCGGAAAAATTAAACGGCCAGCCAAAAAAATCAAAAAATCGGGATTTAATCGGCCAGCTAAAAAAATAAAAAAATCGGGATTTATTCTCGACTTTTTCCACACTGATCTAAAGTAAGAATAATATCACTGGAGGTAATTATTTATGAAAGAAAATTGTGTTTGTCTTTATTGCACTTGTAAAATCAACATGGTATCAAAGTGTTAGTGAAGGAAAGGACATTGAGATCACAGTTGAAGACACACACTTCTGCTATCTGATCTTTGATCAGGATCTTTGACCATGGGCTCATCTTCTAAGGCAGAGAATAATTTGGAAGTGGCTACAAATTTCAAGGCTTGGAAGAAAAGGATTGATTTCATCCTTGAAGAAAATGATGTTAAGAATTTATTTGAAAGGAAAAGTTACCGAACCACAAGATAATGAAGGAAAGGCATGGTAAAAGAAGATTGGAATTAAAGCCAAGAGGATTCTTATTGAATCCATCAAAGATCACTTGATTCCATATATTTTAGGACTAGACACTTCAAAATAGATTTATGATGCCCTAGTAGGATTGTATACCATCAACAACATTGGTCAGAAAATGAGCTTGAGGAACCAACTTCGTGATGTTCATATGACCAGAGATGATGCGGTGGTTTCCCACTTCATGAGGATCTCTCAATTGAGAGATCAACTCAAGGCTATTGGAGAAAGCATTGACGAAACAGAGCTTGTGACTACAACTCTTGATGGTTTACTCTATTCATGGGATTAATTTGCATCTAGCATCTGTGGTAGAACATAAATTCCTAAGTTTGATTAGCTATGGACCTTGTGTACTCAAGAGGAATCTAGACTAATATCGGAAGGGAAGATTCAGAGACCTCAAGATGGTGAATTTCAAGCATTGGCAGCTCATGCAAAGAATGGTAGAGGAAGAAGAAAATTTGGAAGATTTCAGAAAAAGAATAGGGTAGAAGACTTGCTCCCAATCATGATCAAAAGAAGAAAGACTTGTCAAATATTCAATGTTTTCATTGTTACAAGTTTGGTCACTATAAAAATGATAAGGAGAGGAAAGGCAAGTAGCATGCTTCAGCAACAACCACTAATGATGATGAACATCCAAATCAAAAGAAATTCAAGAATAAGTGAAGAAAACTTTGTTTTCTTTTCTGCTCTTTTAGGTATCATTGCAGACAACAGTGATATTTGGTTAGTAGACAATGGTGCCTCTAGACCAATGTTGCACGAAACGGGGATATTTTTTGGAAGTGGGGACGCAGAAGTGTCATTTTCCAAAAATCCAGGAAGCAAAGCGTCTCAGAAGCATCTACTATATATATATATATATATATATATTGCATTTATATTCAAAACAAACATCCCAAATACCAAATTAGTTGTAGAAGACATGAAAACATGCATATTTCTTCATAAATCAAGATAGATATGGCATCCATGATTCCATTGTACATCGATGATTAATTATTCGAGCATCAACTATCTATATTCTAGCAATTACAAACATACATCAAATTTTTAAGCATATTATAAAACATAAAACATTTAAGCATATTATAAAACTTAAAACATAAAGCATATTATCTAGCAAGTGAGTAACTGTCAACATTTGTCATGTCCAAAATTCAAATAATAATGTTTACTAAATAGGCCACTTGGTCACCGCCAAGACAAAAAGGTTCAAATTCACAACAAGCCTACAAGTGTAATGATTAATCTATGACAAAAATAGTAAATTGAGAATATATCTACTAATCTCTCCTCCTTCTATTGAAGTTTCTAAGTTTAGAAACCCTTCATGCACTTATTTTGATTTATTCCTACCTACTTGTTATTTTTCTTTAACAAGTTATTTACAAAGTAAATACTGAAAATAAACACCAGTGCATGCTCAACATATTACAGATCAGCAACTAAAAGAAACAAGAACAAACACACCACATGACACCATATTTTTGGACGAATGTCCCCGGAAAAACCCAATGTGGGAAAACCGGTGCAGCTATTTAAAGGTTTTCTTATTAAGCAACATTAGAGTACAATATGCGTGCTAAAACTAGCCTACCCAACAAAGAATTTCCTTAGCAGCTATACCTCACAATTTGAGAGAAATCTGCTGGTTGAAACCCCGAAAAATCCTTCTGGCAGCTCTTCAGCACAAAACTACTCCTACAACCCCAGCGTTTGCCCAATCTGGACTGCATCAACCCCTCTCTATCTCACGTTGGCCCTGCGTCAGCCTTTCTTGGCCTGCGTGAGCCCTAAGAGGCCCTGCGTCGGCTCTGAGAGCCTCTGTATCAGCTATGCTGGCCCCTCTAGTGCTCTGCGCAGCACTTGGTTGCCTCTGCATGGCCTTGCGTGAGCCTTTGCTAGCTTTGCGTCACTCTCTTTGGTTGTTGCACTGCTCTCCCAGCACAATCTCTGCCTTCTCTGTTTCTCTGTACTCAATGCCCCTCAGTTGCTCTCCTGATCACCGATTCTATCTCTCTTAGCAAACGTTGCTCTAGATAATAGAATCACTGATCACTCTGGCGTACTCTCCAAGTGACCCTCAAGCCTCTTCTTATACTTTTCTTGTTGACATCTCAACAGCCGAGATTAAGTCCCTAATCAACGGCTAACATTAGATCTGGCTTGATCCATGTCTTTTGGACCACGCTAACATAGATTCATATTAATACACATTGATATTTTATTTTCCCTAAGTTTAGACTTAGGGACTCCATTAAAAATATTAATTATTTTAATATCTCCTGATCTGTTTAGAATCTACCCAAACCCTTTTTGGGCATTGGAGATCTCATGTGCCCCAACCTTTCCACCAAAATTTCGTGGCTAGAGCACATCCGATGCTACCCCAAATCAACACCTTCCACCATGAAGAGAACATGGCAGTGGGCCTCCACGTGGTGGCAATGAAGAAGGTGCATGTGGAAGTTGTGGGAGTGGGATTGAAACTGATGAAGACGAAGCCCCTGTTGTTGGTGTTAAAGAATCTGGAAACCAAGGGACCAGATGGGGGTGGCATCTCAACTCGATCATCATCATCCTGGAATCGCTCAAAATTTTCATACCAAAAAAAACCACTAGTTAACAAAAAAATTAAAAACAGGAATTAGAGAAATGCTTTATAAGCAAAATTCATACCACAATGGACATACCTGGATAAGGACATCCTCTAATTTCTCTAATTGCAACACTCCATCGTCCAAATTGGGCTCCTCTGGATTCCTGTCCCAAACCTTAAGGTCTTTATTAATCTTTGCATCATGACAATAATAAGACAACAATCGCAAGTTGTAATGAACACAAACCAAGCTCTTTGTTTGGTCTAAACTCAACCTGTTCCTTTTAACATTGTGGATGAATGAATAAGAGCTCCAACACCTCTCTGCAGAAGAAGTGTTTACCACCTATGATAGCACCCACAATGCCAAAGTTTGTAGAAGTGGAGTAGCACCTCCATGCATGTTCCACCACTCAAGAGAAGAAAAAGTCTTTCGATCTCTAATTGCATGCATGCTCCCCAATGGACCAATGCTAAGCGTATATTTGATCAACTATCTCCGTACCATCACAACCTCCTCCTTATCAGGGACTAATTTATTCAATGCAATCATATATTTTTTGTGATCCTCTGGATCTAGGTGTTCTTTTCTCCTGCTCCCACCACCCCCCCCACCACTCCAAGTGTTGGTGTTCAAAGCCATGATGGATGATAGTGTTTAGGTGTCAAAACATATGCTAATGCATGCAATGGAACATTTAGAATTTCCCATTAGTTTTCCACCTCTGCACGAATATAATTGTACAAGTTGATATCTCTAAGCTCAACAATGTCATTAATCTTCCCCAACATGCTATCCATTTGTTCATACAAGTCCCCAATTATTGGTCGATCTGAGTCTGCAAACTTGATCATATAATAAATTGGTTTGGTGATTTGCAAAACATATTTAACCTGTGACCAAAAGAACATGTCAAGAATAGTGTCCTTGGCTACATTAACACCATCTCTATCAGTGTTAACTTCCTCCCATCCTCCCATGATTTAGAGGTCACCATATTAGTTAAAGCTTGTTTCACCTTCACTAGCCGCCAAAAGGTGAGGTAATACCTTGTCAATCTTGTTTTTGCAAGTTTAAGCAACTGCAACTTGGTGTAAGTGCCATAGAAGTAGTTTACCCTTGTATGAACTGTGATAATCTAATGAGTTGCTTCCTTCTATAAAGCTCATTAATCCACCCACATTCTTTATGCTTCACAATATCATGCATCAGAAGGTTCAATGAGTGCACAAGGCACCCAAACCAAAAGATGTGTGGATGAGTACACTCAATAACTTTTCCCGATGCCTTATAATTTGCTGCATCATCTGTGATCACTTGAACCACATTATTCGGACCAACATCTCTGATTGATTGCAATAGGAGATCTGCAATGTTTTGGGAAGATGCACTGATGGAGTAGGCGTAATGACATGTAATAAATATTGCACCACCAGCAGAAACACCAAGAACATTTATCAAATGTAGGTTTCTAATATTTGTCCACCCATCTGATACAGTGGATACCCCGCAATCCACCCACTCATTTGTAAAACATGTCAAATCTCTTTGAACCTTTGCTTTTTCTCTTTCTAATAACATTGTTCTAGCTTTTTCATGGTTGGGGAACTTGTATCATTTTGGGGTTTCATTGATGGCCTTTACCATTGCATGCCAATAGGGAGAGAGAAGCACATTGAATGGTACACCGCAAGCGCAAAGAAATCAAATTATCTTTCCATCCACATCATCCCTCCCAACAGCATTTAGGAAATCCCCTATTGTTCTTTTACTTGCAGAAGTACCATGAAGATATGAGCTACCAAATCTAGAGGTTGTACTTGATTCAGAGAGAGTTTTTTGTTTCTTTCTTTTTTGTTGTGCAATCTCCTCTATTTGGCTGTATTTTCTTCTTTGTTCAGCTGAAATGTTTGGGAAAATTTGTATCCCCATAGCACCCTTTTTATCATCATTGTCCATCACCACACAAAGATGCCTCCTCACATGGGTATATGAACCACTAAATTATTTTCCTCCATAACAACCATGAGGGCACAAAAATTTGTAGCTTCCACGACCCTTTCCCCCTTCATGTTTGGTCCCATAGTTCCACAAGGGTGTCAATGCAGCTAACCCCTCTAGTGTTTTAGTGTTCCCTTCAGGTTCATCCCCTTCCTCTTCAAACCCTTCCTCCTCAGCATACATTGGGTCACTTATATGGGGACCACTATCTTCTTGTTCTTCTTCCCTTCTATTCTACTCCCCCTTGCCATCATTTAAACCAAAAGTGGAATGATACATAGAAGCCAAAAGAACACCATCTTGGAATATGAATATAGGTGGTGGGCAACCTACAATTAAATGAGCAAGAAGAAAGAATGGGAAAGAATAGGAGAGGGAGGAGAAATATACAAACAACAATGACAAAAAAATGAGGGAGTTTGGGGTTTGCACTTACCTCTTTAGCTCTTGTAGATGGAAGCCCTTCTTTACTACTCCAAGCTCCTCCTCCTTCTTCGCTCCTCCAAGCTCTCCTCAAATCTCTTTTCTCTTTCTCCTCTCTTCTCCAAGCTCTCATAAAATAGAAGAGAGCAAATGAGAGATGAAAGGGCCTTTTAATCCCTTCACTCCTCACCCTAGCTCAACTTGGACCCACCCCCAACCAATAGAAATGAAAAAATAAAAATAAAAATAAAACAAATTAGTGGGCTGGGGGGCAGAAACGCCCGACTGCCCAGCGAAGCGGCTGCAATCCGTACGGATCTGGCCCAGAACCTTGGCATTTCGTACGGCCGATCTAGCTCTTCTTTCAGTTGATTCTTTGATCCAACCTGCAAAAATGAAAATAAAAACACCCAAATGTATATAAAATGCTAAAAACCTCCAAAACCCAAGTTGTAAAAAATAATTTACAAGTTAGATCTACAAAATTATTCACGAGATCTATAAATAAACAAAGGTTTTAAAAAATTTAAATTTTTTAGAAAAATATTTTATGGAGTTTTTTCCTTTGAAGAATGGCTAAAAATACTTTAGAAGCCCCAATGTATAGCCTTGGCAAAGATTTAATCCACAATTTAAATATTTGGAATCCTAGCAATAGTGATTCTTGCTCAAGTTTGTTAAATCACATGGGGAATCAAACCACCTAAGATTAGCAAAAGACTATCAATAGTATAGTTTTATCTCCATCTAATGAAAAAGCAAATCTTACTAATATTCAACACAACATAGAAATGTCTGTAATCAGCACATACTACAAATCAATAAGTAAGAACACATTGAATTGCACCCCAAAGTCTTTATTATGATTGAAAAAATAGCTCCTAGCGGGACAAAAGTTACAAAGTTGCTTCAGCAGAAATTTTCTAGTAAGAGATCAAGATGACTAGAAACTCAAATAGCTCTCTAATTTATAGATAAATCCTCCAAATGAAAAAATAATGGAGAGTTTCTTTGATCCTTGTCAAAATAATATTGGTCGTTGATAAATACTTCAAAATCTTTTAATCTTGGCCATTGATTTCTTATTTTCGAGGAATTTTCAAATTTATTGTTTAATTCTATTTTAATTAGCTCAAAATTAATTATTTCGAGCTAATTTCCTCAAAAAATTTACTTTGACTTAACCTCCAAGGTCAAGACAATATTCCCTTGGTGGAGGACCTTTAAAAATTGATTTTTTCAAGACCCACGAATTTTTCCATTTGGAGAAATTATTTTTCTAAACAATTTAATTTTGACTCTAATTAATTAAAATTTCTGGTTTAGGATTTAATTTATTTTGCTAGAAAAATTAATTAATTTACACGAGGGGATTAATTATTTTTCCAACCCTTTATAACATACGATTTTTCATTTACAATACTTAAAGAGGGAATACACATTCGTCTTAGACCCTCAAGACACATAACCCATCTGCAACTCAATATGATCTAGTAAACCAAGTGATTTGTAATAAAATAACTTAGCCACTTAGCTTAAATTATTCCCAAACCACTTTTATGTTAGACTCGACTAAAACACTAGGACTCACCTAATAATTCTACAATAAATTTCACCCTAGCTTTGGGGGTCTAAGATAGAGCGAAAAAACTCTTCTAATTAACCGTGTCTAAAAACACAAGTAATCAGTGAAGTTAAAAAACCTCCTAGGATGGAATTCGTCATCAAATTTTAGGCTTACCTAGGTTGTTACATAGACTCAAGGTTTTACTAAGATCATTTACAATATATAGCTTGCAGAATGGGATGACTATGACACATGGATTGTTGATATGTGATTCAGTCCTTGTTGAAAAAAGTTGGCACTTCTGCTTCCCTGGAACTTCGATAATTTTAGTGCATGTAATATTCCTACTTAGTGTTTCACTCAGTAAATATCAAATTTTGGTCAATTTTGGCATGTTACAATGTTTCACTTAGGGGAAGTGGGCTTAGGGGACCCACATTCGATTTTTGGCATGAGAAGCACCCCAACATTAGTTTGATGGAAAGATTGCGGCCTTGGTGGAGTGTGGGGGGCACCACATGGAGGGTATGCTCTCATTGGAGCGAAATTGGTGAGGGAAATTCGATGTGGGCCCACATGGGCAACATTGGAGGCAAATCGACAAAAGGAAGGGGGAGCTCTCATTTTGTTCATCATCTATCATTTTTAGAATTTGTCTTTTGACATAGCAAGCTTAAGTAATGAGCCAAGTCTACATGTGTTGTTCAGCACACTGGGTATTTCCAAGCGGAAATCTCAGCCCTTGCTTTGGTGGACTTTGAGTGTCAGCCCAAGGAGGGAGTTCTACTTCATCCCAATTTGTACTAGCAACAATGAGTCGAGTTACAGTAGCAGGGAGAGTTACAGCAGCGCAGGGACTGTGCAGTCATAGCTAGAAGCACTCCGGGAAGTTGAGGAGTGAGGGGAGTTTGTGGAGGAAAATCGAAGGAAAGGCTTGGGAAGCCTTCTAACAGGGTTTGCAGACATTTTTGGAACATCCAACAACAAAATCTTTAGGTGGGTTGATTTACTCAACATGAGAGCCAGTCAAGCCCAAGAGGGTCGAACTTCCTGGTCAAGCTTTGGCCAAACCCTTCATGGGTTGTTCTGGGTTTCTTAAGGAGAGGTCAAGATTAATTTCCCGAAATTTTCTAAGCAGCAAAGAGGGCTCTAACAACATGTCATCTCATGAAACAACACATTTCTAGACATCTACAACGCAGCACTTGAGCCGAATTAGCAGCGAATTGGAGGACAGTGTTTCATCGATCATTTTGGTCTTTTGCTAGCTTGCCTAGAGCAAGCCTAGGTGCACTCATTCCAACACCTTGTTGTACACCTCTTTCCATTAAAAAAATGAGTACACAGTGCAGCTTGGATGCAAAATTCGTGGTCTGATTGTTTGTTTTGATTTCATGGTATGTTTGTCTATTTTGCTTTGCATATTTACTGTTAATTTTCCCTTGGGGATATTATAGTGGTATCAAAGCTCGTTGACTTGGCCCAGCCTGTGAGAGCATCGCAATCTATGACACCAGAGGATAGGCAGAACGTGACATACCGAAGGCAGAGGTATAGAAGCAAGGAACGACAGTTAGAGATAACACATGATCTTGTGACTGCAGAACCAGAGGTAGAAGAAACCAACATAAGGGATAATGAAGGAGACAAAAGGGAGGAGGAGAAGGAGTTTTCCCAACTCCTACTAAAGGAAGTGTAGGATTTATCTCGAAACATTAAAGGAATGGGCCAGCAAAATGGCAATGGCAACAAGGGTAAGGGAGTCCAAGGGGATTTCCACTATGGAGAAGGATCTGACACCTCATAGCATCATGCATCTCTCCATGCCAACATGCCATTGATTCAGAACACACGCCCTAGATCCACAATTCCTACATTCCTAAAATCTGGAGCAAGTAGGCAGCAAGCGCAGGAGGAGGCACCTTATGGGGACTCTTTCCTGGAGCATCAACATTATGGGCCTGATTTTGGGAGGACCATTACTTTCAAATATTTCTGTCAGTTGAAGGGCAACAATAGGCCCAAGGGACAGAGTGTTGGAGGTTACATGCAGGGGACAAATTGGCAACGCACTGTGGGGAGGTTATTTCTCCCAACCATTGATGGGAAGCCCACAATTGGTGGTTCCACGGATTGACCACGTTGGGACATGCGAGAGTAACAGCCTATGATGATTTCACCAAGAGGGTGTTGGAGCAGTTTGAGAGGAAGGATCCGAAGGCATATTTCGGGGAGTTGACAAGGTTCAAGCAGACAGGGAGTGCAGAAGCCTACATCTCGGAGTTTTTGCGATTGTCTGTGATGGTGCCTGACTTGTCAGAGTCTAGGAGGATCTTCATGTTTGTGGATGGGTTAGCAAAACCATTGTGCGGGTTAGTGAGGTCCAACAAGGCCACTACATTACAGGATGCAGTAGGGAGGGCCCAAGATTTACAGGATGCCCTACCTAGGGCACGGGCACCATTACCCCCTAGACAGGGCTTCTAGTAGAGGGGGAAGGACACCAGGGCTCCACCACCAAGAGCCAATCAGGGGGGTGTGGGTAGGGGATGATGAGACCCGAAGAGACCTCAAGAGGAGGAAATTGTGCTTCACTTGTCAGGAGCCACGGGCACCAAGCCATAGGTGTGCAGCGAGCAAGGCCCACTATATCAAGGTCTTCTTTAACAACGATGCAGAGGATGAGACCTATTTTGAGATGGGTGGAGTGGACAGGGCAACACCTTAAGGGGGAGGGCTACCACCGCCACGACCACCACCAGGGGGAGTTTCCTTTGCACCTACTAGAGGGGTCCTTGCATCACTGCGTGGGGTACCCAAATTCTTGACTATGAGGATTAGAGGCATTTGTTCAGGGGCAGTGTGTATCAATTTTGGTGGACAGTGGGGCTACCCGCAATTTCATTCATGCTCAGTTGGTCCAGAGGACAGCCATCACAACTGAGGATTTTGAGGAATTCTCAATTCTTGTCCTTGAAACAGAACCATGCAGTGCACTCATTAAGTGCCAGCATTGACAGTGACCATGCGGAACTACTCCATGACAGATCATTTCTTTGTGGTGGATGTACCGACACCAACATAGTGTTGGGAGTCCAGTGGCTCTATACGCTTGTGTGATGTTAAACAGGAAATTAAGTGATAATCCAATTAAACAAACAATGCAACAATGGAAAATTAAAAACATTTAGCAAACAGCCATGAGACACTGTAATATTGGAACTGTTGAGCCGTATATTATGAAATATGAGAGCATGAGTACAATATATAAATGGAGTAGTGCACCTAGGCTTGTGTCAAGGACAAGCTGGACCAAACCCAGGTGTTAGAATAGCTGGAAAGATGGCTGCTCAGCTGCTGCTCTACTATGCTTTGCGTTGTCCCAGTAAATTGTTGATCTGCTGAATTCAGTCTTCTGGAAAGTGCCCAAAAACTGCCAAGAACACTCTACCCTTTCAGCCTTAGACTCCTTGGACAAAACCTAGAAAAACCTAGAAGGGAATTTCTCTGATTTTGACTTTGGATTTTCGACCTCTTGGGAGCTGCTCTTCGACTACTGCTGCCAAATTCGATTTGCAGGAAACAGCGTGCAAATCCACCTGGAAATACCTGTAAAATGTTGCTTTCCCCTGTACTATTTGATCCCTTGCTTCCTGAGTGGTCTTTGGCCGTGGTGGTTGCTCAATCAAGCCCCGCGAACTTGTTTTTGGACGCCACTACGTAGTCTCTCTGCCCAGAAATGTATATTGTTGCATGTACTGGGTGGTTGGCTGTGAACACTAATAAAATACCCTCGGTCCTCCATCTTCTTTGCTCCCAAAAACTCCCAGCAAGTTAGTGGCCTCTTGGCTGGCTGAATCACCCTCTGTGTATTTCTAGTTACCTAGAAAACATGCAGTCCCTTCCTCTGTGTGGTTGTCTGAGCTATGAATCACTACTGATAACCCCTGCAATCTCTGTGGAATGACCTCCCTTGGGTGGGCACAAATAGTCCCCCGAAGTAGAGGTTGAATCTTCCCTACGAAAGACTCATGGCTAAATAGTCGGTAGACTCGCTAAAGAGTAGAGCGTACAAGAGTGAGTTTGTTTGTCAAATATTCAAAATGCTGGAAAATGAGAGCTCCATTCTCTTTTATCACCTTGGGCTCCCTTAGCCTCTTGTGGGCCCCTCCTTCCACTAGCTCGAATTTCCTCCAATGTCCTCCTTGGCCAAATTTGAATTATGCATGTGGTGGCCCCCACATTCCACTAGCTACCAAAAATAATTCGAGCTGCCTATAGTTCCTAAGTTTCTACGTGTGGGGTCCTCCTCCTAAACCAAAATTGCTACCAAAATTGTGTTGCTACATCCCGTGACTAATTCATTTGAGAAGGGATATGACAGTCCTCCCCTCCCAAATCTTGCTTGCCCTCAAGCAACCTCAAAGTTGGGTGCTCTAGTATGCTCTAATATGTGCTCACCCTCCCAGGTGGCATCCTCATCCGGTAAGTTCTTCCAGTGTACCAAGAACTCCCTGATGGTTTTGCGCCTCAGTTTTCTCTCCCAGCTCTCCAATATGGCCTCAGGTTCCAGCACCAAATGGCCCTCATCATCCAACGAGGGTAGATCAACTGATGCGGTTGCATGTTGTCCCAACACCTTCTTCAGGCATGAGACATGAAACACATTGTGGATCTTGCTCCCTGGAGGCAGTGCTAGCTCATAGGCCACGTCCCCAACCCGCTTGGTCATCTGGTAGGGCCCATAGAAGCGTAGTTGTAGCTTCTCGGCCCCCTTCTGTTTCAGCGTGGACTGTCTGTAAGGCTGTAACTAGAGGTACACTAGGTCTCCCTCCTCAAAGTGCCTCTCTATCCTATGTCGACCTGCATATCGTTTTCGCTGATTTTGGGTTGTCGCTAGATTATCCTTGAGAGCTTTGAGGATATCTTGGCTCTCTTGGACCCAGTCTTTGGCCTTTGGGGCCCGGCTGTCTCCGAAAATAATATCAACAAAAGTTAGAGCATCATAACCATAAAGGGCACATAAAGGATTCATACCAATAGACGTGTGGTGCGTGGTGATGTAGCAGAATTCACCCAAGTGCAGCCACCGAATCCACATCCTCTGCTAACCAGTCACATAGTTCCTCAAGTACCCCTCCAACCACTGGTTGACCCTCTCTATCTGGCCGTCCGTCTGAGGGTGGTAACTGGTGCTAGGAGTAAGCTCCGTCCCAACCAACCTGAAGAGCTCCTTCCAAAATCCACCCATAAATCTGTTGCCTCTATTGCTAACAACGTTCTTCGGGAGTCCATGAAGTTGTAAACCTCCCGGAAGAACAACTCGACAACCTGGGCAACTATGAATCTAGTTGGGATGGCAAAGAAATGGGCAAATTTGGTCAGCCTATCGGCCACCACATATATGCAATCCTTCCCCTGTACTCTGGGGAGGCCAATGATGAAATCCATCGAGATACTTTCCCATTTCCCCTCTGGAATGGGAGGTGGTTATAATAGCCCTACACGGTGATTCAGCTCCCCCTTGTTTCGCTAGCAGGCCTCACACTCCCTTACATGCTGCAGCACGTCCTCCTTGAGGCCTTTCCACGTGAACCACTCCTGAACAGCCATGCAAGTCTTCTGGAACCCTAGTGTCCAGACAGTGGTGAATCGTGAGCTGCCTGGAGTACCCTCTCCCTCAACTGCGAGCTGGGTACTAAGTAAATGCGCCCATTGGAATAGATGCCCTCATCCATTACACGGTAATGCTCATCTGCATGTGTCCCCTCTAGCACCTCGTAGGCCTTCCTATCCTTGGAGTACTCAACCAACAGCTGAGCCTTCCAATCCTAGCAGATGCTCATAAGAGATAACCTAGCCGGTCTCCTAGATAAAGCATTGGCCACCACACTGTGCTTGCCCCACACATACTCAATATCAAAGTCGTAGGTCTACAACTTGCTGACCCATCTCTGTTGCCTGTCATTGAGGCCCTGCTGCCCCATGAAATGTCAAAGACTGTTGTGATCAGTCTTCACTCGGAATCAGTTGCCCACCAAGTACTGGCGGAACTTGGCCAATGCATGCATGATGGCCAGCGTCTCCTTGTCATATATGGAATATGACAGCACCTGTGGTAGGAGCTTTCGACTCTTGAAAGCTATGGGGTGCCCCTCCTGTGACAAAACGGTTCCAACTCCCACCCTTGATGCATCACACTCCAACATGAATGGCTGGGAAAACTCCGGGAGTGCCAAGACAGGGCAACTACTCATCACCTCCTTGAGGCGATCGAAAGTGGCCTGTGCTCCCTTAGTCCATGCAAAGGCTCCTTTCTTGGTCAAGTCGGTCAAGGGTGTTGCTAGCTGCGAGAACCCTTTGACAAACTTCCTGTAGTAAGTGCAAATGCCCAAGAAGCCTCTCAGCGTAGTCACGTCATGGGATACTGGCCAATCTCGGATGGCCCTGATCTTCTCCTCATGAATCTTCACCCCATCTACTCCAATGATATGCCCAAGATAAAGCATCTTTGTCAATCCAAACTCGCATTTGGAGAGCTTGGCATAGAACTATTGCTCCTCTGGAATGCGCAGTACCTCCTCTAAGTGTTGAAGGTGCTCCTCCCATGTTCGGCTATAGATCAGAATGTCATCAAAGAACACTAGCACGAACCTCCTCAGCTGCCCCCAAAAGATGTGGTTCATGTAACACTGAAATATGGCAGGAGCGTTGGTCAACCCAAACGGCATGACCAAAAACTCAAAGTGTCCATAGTGGCATCGGAATGTTGTCTTTGGGATGTTTTGATCCCGAACTCTTATTTGGTGGTACCCCAAATGCAGATCGATCTTAGAGAAATAATTGGCTCCTCTAAGTTCATCCATCAGCTCATCAATGCTGGGAATGGGGTATCGGTTCTTGAGGGTTTTGCTGTTAAGGGCTCTATAGTCTATGCACATCCTGAGGGTCTCATCCTTCTTCTTCACTAGTACTACGGAAGAAGCAAAAGGACTAGAACTAGGCCTGATGTGACCCAAAGCAAGCAGCTCCTATATAGCTTTCTCTATCTCATCCTTAGAGACTTTGGGGTGCCTGTAAGGAGTAGTGATGATTGCTTGTATGCCCGGCTCTAGCTCAATGGTGTGCTCAAACACTCTATCTGGTGGCTGCCCTGGTGGAATGTCCCCGAACACCACTACATACCTGTCCAGAAGAGCCTGTATGTCTGCTGATAGCCTGATGGTGACTGTACCTGTCCCCTAGCCTCTAAGATCCTCAACTCGACTGCCCATGCGATGTCCACATGTCGAAGATCTACCTCCATCCTATGGGCCGAAATTGTCTAAGGCGGATAAGACTACATGCCTCTCAAAACCACTAGTTTGTCATCTGGCCCCATGAACTCCATCTCAAGTTTCCCCCAACCAATCATAACTCTCCCAAGGGAATACAGCGACTGACACCCATCACCACATTGGTGTCTGGCACATCGACCACAAAGAAGTGGTCCGTCATCAAGTAGTTTCCCATGACTACTATCAAGGAGGGCACATATCTGATACACTAGATGGTACGGTCACCCAGCCCTAGGAAGGAGAATCCTTCAAACTCTGTCATCGTGAGGCCCCTCCTCTGGACCAGTTGTGCATCTATGAAGTTGTGGGTAGCCCCATTGTCCACTAGTACCGACACCCTTTGTCCCTGTACCGTACCTCTGATCCGGAGTGTCAAAAACTTAGGAATCTGGCATAGAGAAGCAAGGACTCCCCCTGATGAGGCAAGAGATGCCCCTCCCTGTGGAGGTGGTGGTGGTGATGACCCTCTGTCCCCCGAACTCTCTCCATCTGTCCCACCGCAATCCTACTCCACCTCGTCCTCCTGGTCACCGTCAGAAAAGACCTCAATGTAGTGTCCTCTACCCGATGTGCACCTATGACCTGGTTGCCCAAGCCTCCCTACATGTGAAGCATAACTTCCTCCTCTTGAGGTCCTTCTGTATCTCCTCATCTAACTACCCCCTCCCCTGTGTGGTCCTCGATGGAGGGGGTCTAGCCTCATACCCCTTTTGTGGGAAAGGGGTCTGTGCAAGAAATGGCGCTCTGGTCTTGGGGATGGCCCCCTGCAAATCTCTAGAGCACACCACTGCCTCCTACAGCATAGAGGATCTGCGTGACTTCACTAGCCCACGCCAAGGATCAAGCAAACCCTCAATGAAGGTGTATACCCTCTTGGCCTCAGACAAATCTGAGACCATCACTGACACACACAGAAAATTGTCCCGAATCTGGAGGAAGTTGGAGATGGAGTTTGTAGTGCCAGATGGCAAGATTGTGTTACTTCAAGGGATCCACTCATACCCACCATAGACTACTTCGTCCCACATGATGGAGGTTGACTTGAGACATGGAGACATTGAGTGGGTTGTGGAGTTGAGGATCTCAGAGGCTGGGGTAAAGCACAAGCCACCACATCCAGAGATACAGGCTATTCTTCACAGGTATCCAGTGGTGTTTGGGGACATACCACCGAGTCAACCACCTGACTGGGGTTTTGAGCACACTATCGAGTTGGAGCCATGGGTGCAGGTCGTCATCACCACCCCTTATCGACATCCCAAGGGTCATCGAGATGAGATCTAGAGGGCCATCCATGAGCTGTTGGCACTTGGGCACATCAGACCCAGTTCTAGCCCTTTAGCCTCATCAATTGTGATGGTGAATAAGAAGGGCGGGTCTTTACAGATGTGCATCAATTATAGAACCCTCAAGAAGAAGACGTTGAAGAACCGCTATCCCATTCCTCGTATAGATGAATTGATGGATGAGTTGGGGGGAGCTAAGTTATTGTCGAAGACTTATTTGCAGTCAGGGTATAATCAGATCTAAGTGAGGGACCAAGATGTCCCAAAGATAGCATTTCGGTGCCATTATGGGCACTTCGAGTTCCAAGTTATGCCCTTCAGGCTAACGAACGCACTTGCGACATTCCATTCATGTATTAACCATGTGTTTTGTGGGCAATTGAGGAAATTTGTGCTGGTAATCTTTGATGACATTAATTTACATTCGAACGTGGGAAGAGCATTTGCAGCACCTTGAGGTAGCACTGCGCATTCTGGGGGAGCAGCAGTTCTATGCCAATATGTCCAAGTGCAAGTTTCGGTTGACCGAGATGCTCTACCTAAGGCACATCATTAGAGAGGATGGTGTCAGAGTACATGAGGAGAAGATCAGGGCTATCCGGGATTGGCCAGAGCCCTGGAATGTGACCGAGCTGAGGGGTTTCGTGGGCATTTGCACGTATTACAATAAGTTTGTGAAGGACTTCTCCTAGTTAGCCACACCCCTCACAAACTTGACAAATAAGGGGGCCTTTGAGTGGACCACTACAACATAGGAGGCATTTGATCACCTCAAGGAGGTCATGAGTAGTTGTCCGGTGTTGGGATTTCCTGACATCACTTAGCCTTTCATGTTGGAGTGTGATGCATCAGGAGTCAATGTGGGGGTCATATTGATGCCAGTGGCACCCCATAGCATTTGAGAGTTGAAAGCTACTGCCCCATGAGCTACTTTACTCCATCTATGATAAGGATATGCTAGCCATCATGCATGTGTTGGCCAAGTTCAGGTAGTATTTGGTGGCGAACAAGTTCAAGGTCAAGATTGATCACAACAGCCTTGGGTTCTTTTTGGAGCAGAAACAACCACAGGGGAGGCAGCAGAAGTGGGTGAGCAAACTACAAGCATATGCCTTTGACATTGAGTATGTCAAAAGGAAGCACAACATAATGGTTGATGCGTTGTCTAGGAGGTCAGCCCCTCTTTCCTTGATGAGCATCGCCCCGGATTGGATGGCATGGTTATTAGTGGAGTACTCCAAGGAGAATTTTGCATGTGAGGTCCTTGATGGGTTGGCGACGGATGACTAGTATTAGATGATGAAAGAGGTGATCTACTACCGAGACTGGATTTACTTGGTACCCAACTCCCTGCTGTGAGAGAAGATTCTACAAGCTACTCATGATTCACCATTAAAAGGGCACCAAGGGTTCACAAAGACATATCGGACCATCAGGGAGCGCTTTGCATGGAAGGGCCTCAAGGATGATATTCTGAGGCATATCTGGGAGTGTGACACATGCCAGCGAAACAAGGGAGAGCAAACACGCCCCGCGGGCCTATTACAGATGCTTCCCATTCCGGAGGGGGAATGGGAGAGCATATCAATGGATTTCATTATTGGCTTGCCCACAATACATGGAAAACACTGCATCTATGTAGTGGTGGACCGCTTGACAAAGTACGCTCACTTCTTCGCCATTCCATCTCAGTACTCGACCTCACAAGTGGCCGAATTGTTTTTCATGGAGATGTTTTGGCTACATGGTCTCCCGAAGACCATAGTCAGTGACTAGGACAGTAGGTTCATGAGTGGATTTTCGCAAAAGTTATTCCGGTTGGTGTGTACTGAGCTCACCCCGAGTACCAGTTACCATCCTCAGACAAATGGGTAGATAAAGATAGTTAACAAGTGGCTGGAGGGCTGCTTGCGTAACTATGTGACAGGGCAGCAGAGAGCGTGGATACAGTCGCTGCACTTGGGTGAATACTACTACAAAACTACGCATCACATGTTTATAGGTATGTTTCCATTCCGAGCTCTATATGATTATGATGTGTTATCTTTCGCTAACATTATGTTTGGAGACAGCAGGGCCCCAAGGGCCAAGGACTGGATACAGGAGAGCCAAGATATCTTGAGGGCTCTAAAGGACAACCTGCAAATGGCCCAAAATCAGTAGAAGCTTTATGCAGACAGCGGCAGAGTTGAGAGGCAGTTCGATGTAGGGGACATCGTATTTTTGAGGCTCCAACCATACAGACATTCTAAGCTCAAGCAGAAGGGGGGCAAGAAGCTCAAACCCCGCTTCTATGGGCCTTATCGTGTCACTCAGAGGGTGGGGAAGGCAGCACAACATTTTTCACGTGTCTTTCCTAAAGAAGGCACTGCGACAGCAGGTTACAACTCCTACAGAGTTACCACCTATAGACGATGAGGGGTATTTAGTGTTGGAACTAGAGGCCATTTTGGACACCAAGGAGAGACATTTGCGTAACAGGGTCATTAGGGAGTTTTTGATTCAATGGAGGAACCTACGAGATGAGGATGACACCTGGGAGGGGGAACAGGTATTACAACATCCTTCTTTGCAATTGCTTGAGGACAAGCAACGCTTTGGCGGGGAGGACTGTGATATTCCTACTTAGTGTTTCACTAAGTAAATATCAAATTTTGCTCAATTTTGGCATATTACATTGTTTCACTTAAGAGAAGTGGCTTAGGGGACCCACATTCGGTTTTTGGCATGAGAAGCACCCCAACATTAGAGTTCGATGGAAAGATTGCAGCCTTAGTGGAGTATGGGAGCCACCACAAGGGAATTTTGACCCACATGGAGAGTACGCTCTAATTGGAGCGAAATTGGTGAGGGAAATTCGATGTGAGCTCACATGGGCAACGTTGGAGGCAAATCGACAAAAGGAAGGGGGCGCTCTCATTTTTCTCATCATCTATCATATTCAAAATTTGTCTTTTGACATAGCACACTTGAGCAGTGAGCCAAGTCTGCATGCTTTGTTCAACACATCGAGTGTTTTCGAGTGGAAATCCCAGCCCTTGCTTCGGTGGACTTTGAGTGCTAACCAAAGGGAGTTCTACTTCATCCCAATTCATACCAACAACAATGAGTCGAGTTACAGCAGCAAGGAGAGTTACAACAGTGCAGGGACTGCACTGTCCTAGCTAGAGGCACTCCGAGAAGTTGAGTGAGGGGAGTTTGTGGAGGAAATTTGAAGGGAAGGCTTGGGAAGCCTTCTAACAAGGTTTGTAGACATTTTTGCAGTATCTAGTAGCAGAATCTTTAGGTGGGTCGATTTACCTAGCAGGAGAGCTAGTCAGGCCCAAGAGGGTTGAAATTCCAGGTCAAGCTTTGGCCAAACCCTTTGTGGGTTATTCTGGGTTTCCTGAGTAGAGGCTGGGATTAATTTCCCGGAATTTTATAAGCAACGAAGAGGGCTCTAACAACAGATAATTTCAAGAAGCAACACATTTCTAGACATCTATAGCACAACACTTGGGCCGAATTAGCAACGGATTGGAGGAGGGTGTTTCATTGATCATTTTGGGCTTTTGCTAGCTTGCCTAGAGCAAGCCTAGGTGCAGTCATTCCAACACCTTGTTGTACACCTATTTTCATTAATAAAATGAGTACATAGTGCACTTTGGATGCAAAATTCGTGGTCTGGATGTTTGTTTTGATTTCATGGTATGTTTTTCTATTTTGCTTTGCATATTTACTGTTAATTTTCCCTTAGGGATATTATAGTGCAACAGGGACTTTTGTCCAAAAATAATTGTGTTATTTTTGTGTGCGCTAGCATTTCTCAGCTTCTAGCGTTTTATTTTCTTCCGTGGTATTCTCTTTGTGAAGGTTGCACTGTGATTTATTCATTATTTTCCAATCATCAATCCAATATAACTTCTCCAAAGACAAGACTTAGCTCCAAGACAAATTTTGCTTCATAGATCACATCTCTCCAATATGAAAAGAGGTTGAAATACTCAAGAAGAGAGGTCGGGTTCACAAGTAATGATGATGAGAAATGCAATAATCCTATCTATTTATATGAGTAATAGTTCCTAATTATTCGAAAATGCACCGAGAAAACAAGTAAAACCATAATGATGCATTGGGTTATAGGCCAACCTACTAGCTTACAAAAAAATCAACTGATTAGCCCACACAGGTGAGTCCTAAGGCCTAGAAAGGATGATGTCATCCATGCGTAGAGCTCCATGTGACATGCGTTCAGGCCCTAAGGTGCCGTGAGTGGTGTAGAAGCCTCTAAAAATCATGATGTGAGGGTTGGCCCTCAAATCTCTATTAAAATCCATTTGTGAACCCCAAAATCCAGTTTGGAGCACCAAAGGTGATCTTCTGGGTGTTGAATTTTCTAATTCTATCAGTTAGAAAATTAATCTGTATTCTATTGGTTTACTTCTTCTACTTGTAAATTCTGAACAAGTTATTTAAAACATTTAAATACAGAAATAAACACAATACAGTCACAACATCTACAGATCATCAACTAAAAGAAAACAAGCACACAAGTGACACCAATATTTTTGGACAAATGTCCCCGGAGAAACCCAATCCAGGAAAACCAGTGCAACGATTCTGAGGGTTATATTATTATGCAGTCTATCTGAGTACAACTAGGTGCCTAATCGGCTCACCCGACAAAGAAAAAATACACAGTAGCAATACCTCTATATTCAGAAACAGGTATTCAGAAAACATGTCCCACGAAACCTTCTCTGGCACCACTAAAGCTCAGCGCTGGCCCTTTTGGGCTCTGCATCAAACTCCCGCTAACCTGCATCAACCCTAGGACCCTCTGCCTCAGCCTTCCAAGGCACTAGGCAACCTCTGGGACCCTCAGCGTCACTCCATTAGCCTCTACATGGATGACGTAATCCCTCTAGCCTCTGCGCTGTCTCTGTTGGGACCTGCGTAGCCTAGACTAGTTGTTGCTCTAGCTCTTTCTACTTCTGTATTGGTCTCTCAGTATTGTCTCTACCTCTCTGCCTTGTACTCACTACCCCTCATTGTTGATCACTGATTCAACTTCGCTTAGCAAGCCCACTCTAGCAAAATGAATGACTGATCACTCTAGTGCGTTCTCCAACTGACCCTCAAGCCTCTTCTTATACTTTTCTTGTTGGTCCTTCAACGGCCAAGATTAAATCTATAATCAACAGCTAAGATTAGATTTGGCTTGATCCATGACTTTTGGAACCTTCTAACCCAGTTTTATATTAATACCCGTTAATATTTTATTTTTCTTAAGTTTAGATTTAGGAACTCCATTAAAAATATTAATTATTTTAGTATCTCCCAAATGGGTACAATCTACCCAAACCATTTCTGGGTCTTGGAGATCTCATGTGCTTTAGCCTCTCCACCAATTTTCATGGTTAGAGCACATTCGATGCTACCCCAAATCAACACTCCCTCTTAGCAAGGATTGTACCCTAATAATACTCCACACTAAGCATCACCCTGATTATCTGGCACCGGTACTTGTGTTGATGCTAGGCCTCCTCGCCCAACATCCTCTGCACTGTTGCATTCTGTACTACTACCCATGGCCCTGCCACTGCCACTACTGCATCAGTACGGTAGCTACCTATGCATTCGTGTTGTTGCTGGTCCATCCTCCCAACACTGCATCTGCAATCCATCCCCCTTTCATCATGTTGCATCGTGCTACTGCATAATGCTATTGCATTGCAACTTAGTTACTGAGAAGTAAGTAATTGATCCACCAAACTTCTAACATCATTATCAGGCTAGAAACACTCTCAATGTTGAAGCTCCCTCTGCCGCTCACAAGTGCTCCCTCCACTGACCTCTGCAATGTTGCAACAACTCCCTGCATCTCACACCATTGCACACCTCTTTGTGCCATCTTGCACCATTGCAACACTCTCGTGCCTCTCGCATTGTTGCAGCCTGCTAGGCTCGTGCTTCCCAGGGACTCCTACACTGTAGCACTCTCTTTCGCTTCACCTGCATCCGTCTCTACCTACATCCGCTAGTCCTGCTACTCCTCTTCAGGGCTCCCGTAGCAAGGTATAATCCAAGAGGTTGAGTACCTCAAGGATCCTACCCCTCATCGCCTGTAGCCCTTCTAACTACAGCTCAATGTCTCCCCACTTCCTCTCAAGTGGCACATGAGCACTCATGGCACAACCATCATCCTCCCCGACTTCTTTCTCTGCCCTTACTGGCACTGCCTTCGAGTCAAATGCCTCTCCCTTATTCTTCTTCCTCGGACACTGATTCACATAGTGACCCAGTTCCCCACAATGGAAGCACTTTACCTTAGAGAGGTTCTTCTTCTTCCTCTTCTCTTGCTTTCCCGCAGATGCTAGAGTCGCATCCTCTTCCTCTTCCTTCTTGATCTTGACCCCTTTGCTCCTACTTACCGCCTTGGTCAGCTGTCTAATCTCTTCCTGATGAAGAGTCGCCCACAATTCTTCCCATTCCAGAAGACTCGCCCTACCCAGTATGCTCTGCACCAATGTCTCCCAATCCTCGGAAACTGCGTTAAGTGCGATCCTTACCATCAACTCTTGATCCGGCGTGGCCCCTATGGAAGTCAGTTGGTCATGGATCTCCTTCAACCGACCGAGAAAGACATATATCTGCTCTCCCTTCTGCATCTGGTATGACCTTAACTGATTCTCCAGGAGCATCTTCCTCGGCACAGAAGTATGCTGGTACAATGTCTTCAAAGTGTCCCACATCTCCTTCGTCGTTTCCTTCTCGGCAACATGTGGGACCACATGATCCTTGACCCCATCAAGGATGATACACTTTGCCTTAGCGATTGCCTCCTTGTACCTTTCATTAGCTACCAAGTCAACTAGGATAGCCATCACCCTCAAGGTGAAGCCCTTGATACGATGTCTGTCTAGAATGGACAAATTTTGGCCTTCCAAACCACAAAGTTGGATGCTCCGTCTAGCCTGTCCTGATCTCTCAGCCCATTCACGGCCATCTCGCTGCTCTCTTGTCGACTCCTTTGAGTCTCTCTACTTCTTGCCTGAAAGTTCTCGATTCGAGTCCTACTGAGTCTCTCTACTTCCCGTCTGGAAGTTCTCGGTTTGACTCCTCTGACTCTCTCTACTTCCCGTCTGGAAGTTCTCTTCTGGAATCCCTCCTAGAAATCCTTCTGCCAACTGTCAAGTTGCTCCTCTCCAATCCTCTGCGCAACTGCAACACTGATCCGGATTCCTTGGCTAGAAATCCGCCTTGGCAGCAACTCCCTTTACCTTGGTCTTGCCCTATTAGGTATTGCTCTAACCATAGTACCCCACCAGCTTCGCTCCTGCAAACTGACCACAACTTCCTTCGCCCCAGCAACTGAAGGATTGAGCTTCTTGGCTCTGCGCAATCCCAACGCCGGCAAAACAACTCCCTCAGCCAACTGCGTCAACCCTCCTGGCCTCTGCGTGAGCCTCTCTCTACTCTCCTCAGCCTCTCTCTGGCCCAAACTAATGACGCATACCCTCTAAGTCAACCCTTCCTCTGTCGCTTCTGCAAGGATCAGCTACTGTCCCTTGGGACAGCTGATTCTGCTGCAAATGCTCTGCTCACCTGATGCCTTCAGCTCTCCTATGATCTACAACTACCCTCAAATACGATGTTGAATTTTCTAATTCTATTCGTTAGAAAATTAATCTGTAACTTGTTGGTTTATTTCTTCTACTTCTAAATTCTGAACAAGTTATTTAAAACATTTAAATACCGAAATAAACACAATACAGTCACAAGATCTACAAATCATCAACTGAAAGAAAACAAGCACACAAGTGACACCGTTATTTTTGGACAAATGTCCTCGGAAAAACCCAATGCGGGAAAACCGGTGCAGCAATTCAGAGGATTATATTGTTATGCAGTCTATTCGAGTACAACTACGTGCCTAACCGACTCACCCAACAGAGAAAAAATACACGGCAGCAATACCTATATATTCAGCAATAGGTATTCAGAAAACCTGTCCCACGAAACCCTCTCCGGCACAATTGAAGCTCAGTGCTCACCCTTCCACTCATTTCCCTTCGCCGCTAATCACTGATTCAACTTTGCTTAGCAACCTCGCTCTAGCAAAATGAATCACTGATCACTCTGGTGTGTTCTCCAACTGACCCTCAAGCCTCTTCTTATACTTTTCTCGTTGGTCCTTCAACAACCGAGATTAAATCTCTAATCAACGGCTAAGATTAGATTTGGCTTGATCCATGACTTTTGAAACCTTCTAACCCAGTTTTATATTAATACCCATTAATATTTTAATATCTCCCAAACAAGTACAACCTGTCCAACCCATTTCTGGGTCTTGGAGATCTCATGTGCTTTAGCCTTTCCACCAATTTTTATGGCTAGAGCACATCCGATGCTACCCCAAATCAACATTGGTTCTCCAACTGCTCAAGATGCCCATCTCTACTCCAATGTTGAGGGATTTCCATGTGCTACTAGCTCTCCCATGTCTCAAAAGGTGAGACCAACCTCATCTAGGCTTTGGATCAGCTGCCATCCCTTAGAGAGTGCAAAGGCCGACCTGGGGGCATGCTCATCCAGGTGCATCGTCCTAAAGAATCATCAAGTGTAATGTAAAGTGGCTTAACGTCTTGGGTGCAGAAGGTGTCCAAGGGTAGATGTGATGTGTTGTTATTGTTCAAAGACCCAAGGCTCTCAACGCTTCACCTATGGGTGCCAATATACTTTTCAAATGGCTTGGGAACTTGTGTGTAAGGTGCCCAAAGCTTGGGCTGCGAAACCACCTAACAATTACAACATAAATTCTAGTGAAAGCAACAAATCATTAGGTACAATAATCAGTGTTGCATCTAAGTGAACCAAGCTTGAATGTAAAGGGCTATTTAATACTTCAAATGAGACTTCCCTTCCAAAATTAGGGTTGTGTTGGAAAATGTAACTAAGTTCGGTCTTCATTAATCTATTTGAGTCATCTTGTAATGTATTTGTCAAAAGAATAAAGAAAAAAATGTATTATTATTATTGTGACTTATTAAAGCATGGGTTTCATGCTTGGGTCACCATGTTTTAGGTCAAAGTCCCCATTAAAGACTTCTAGGATTTATTCTAAGTCAATAGAGTCACTGTACTTTTTAAGAGACCCTTCTTGGGCTTTTCAATCATGTAAAAAGGTTAAGTATTGCGTCAGATATAATTTATGTATCCTCCACACCAAGTCAGCCTAGAAGAGATCAAATCGACCGAAGGACACTAATTCGACCTCACATGGAGCCTACAAATACAAGCACATCGAATTCATTTGGAACACATACTCTCACAAGAAGTTCGATATCTCTTGTAGTTGGGAAAAGTGCAAATTCTATTGTTGAAAAGCCAAAGTAAGTGCGAGTTTGGGCAAGTCTAAGGAGAAGGAAAAAATCAAAATTTCAAATGCCTCTCTCTCTGTTTCGTGCCCTAGATTGGGAGATTAAAGTCTTCCAAGTTTCACTAATGTTGAAAGCTGCCTAATGTCGGAAGTTGTTGCCTAGTCGAAGTTGCTGGAAAGGAGGTTGAAATTCTGAGAGGCTGACATGGTGTGGAGGGAAGGTCATGTCTTTGTCTAGGGTGAAGAGTCTCAAAGAATACTATTGAAAGGAAGAATTTATTGACTGGGTTTTCCCCTCGAGGGGGGGTTTGGCCCTGGCATAGTGCTTACATCTGGTATCTATTGTTTTATGTGTTACTGCTTTGGTAATTGCTTGATAAACTAAAGGAAAGTAGATATAAAGAATCGCAATAACAAGAAACATCACTAGTAATTATCAAGAATAAGAAAAAAATTCTGAGTTACTGATTTTTTAACATGGTATCAAAGTTTTGGTGAAGAAAGAAGTAAAAGGCAGTCTCAAGCACTTGATCAAGGAACCATTCAAAGAGATTATCTCAGGGAAGGAGTCTACTATATTCAAGGAAGATGTCTAACACAATCAAGGGAGAGAACAACCTTGAAGGAGCTTCAAACTATAGGTCTTGGTAGAAGAGGATTGACCTCATCCTTGATAAGAACAAGGTACTAGACTTGGTCAAAGGAAAAGTAAAGAAGCCTACATAGGAATCCAGTGATGCTGACAAAGTGAAATTCAGGGAACTACAATCGGTGGCCATGACTCTAATGGTAGAAGGAATAAAGGACAACCTTGTACATTCATAGCTAACATCGATCATGCTTAGGAAATGTATGAAGCCTTGTCAAAGTTATTTACTGTTAAGAACATTGGTCAAGTAGCAAGTTTGAAGAATGAGCTAAGGACCACAAAGATGACTAAAGAAGACACAGTGGCATCCTTCTTTGTATTGTAGCTTTGGTAATTGCTTGATGAACTAAAAGAAAGAAGATATACATAATCGTAAAAAGAAAGAAACATCACAAGTAATTATCAAGAATAAGAAAAAAATTCTGAGTTTTTGATTTTCTAACATGGTATCAAAGCTTTGGTGAAGAAGGAAGTAAAAGGCAGTCTCAAGCACTTGATCAAGGAACCATTCAACAGGATTATCTCAAGGAAGGAATCTATTATATTCAAGGAAAATGTCTAACACAATCAAAGTAGAGAACAAACTTGAAGAAACCTCAAACTACAGGTCTTGGAAGAAGAGGATTGACCTCATCCTTGAAAAAAACAAGTTACTAGACTTAGTCAAAGGAAAAGTAAAGAAGCCTACATAGGATTCTAGTGACGCTGACAAAGTGAAATTCACGGAACTAGAATTGGTGGCCATGTCTCTAATGGTAGAAGGAATAAAAGACAACCTTGCCCCATTCATAGCTAATATCAATCATGCTCAGGAAATGTATGAAGCCTTGTCAAAGTTATTTACTATTAAGAACATTGGTCAAGTAGCAACTTTGAAGAATGAGCTAAGGACCACAAAGATGACTAAAGAAGACACATGGTATCCTTCTTTGTGAAAATAGCAAGAATCAGGGATGATCTTTTGGCCATTGATGAGATTGTTTCAGACAAAGAACTTGAGATCACTGCCTTATTAGGATTGTCTTAATTTTAGATAACAATGGTATGTTCTACGTTTTAGAGCAATTTACTTCAATTTTTCTTATTAGCCCAATATCAATTTCCAGATTAGCAATCACATTAACATTGATAGTAAATGCAAATATAACATAAACAGTAAGCAGAAGACAAGCCAACACAAAAGGACACAATATTTGGTGGATGCCAAGTAAAAACCCCAATGTGGGGAAAACCCTTTCATCAAATCTTCTTATTATTCTTCAAAAGTTCAGCAGAGAAAGTACATCATACAAAATTTACTTGCCCAATCACTGTAAAACAGTCCAGTCAAACAGAAGTCAACAGGATGCCCTAACCAGAAAGTCAACGTTGGTCAAACTAGCAAAAAATCTCCTCCAAACTAGCTCGGTCAAACCCGGTCAACTTGGCCTCCAAAGGCAGTCTGAATCAGCCCAAAATAGTCCTGAAATTTCGGTCAAACTATGTCAACGCACAATCAACTCTGCAGTCAAAGGGCCTACGGTCAACACAAGTCAAACAACAACAAATTCCTCGATTTCTATGCCAAGAGATGCAGCGTAAGGAAATTGGATTTCCTACCTAAAAACGCAGTCAAAGGAGTGAGTTTGACCCTTGGTTAATGCTGGTCAACGCTACTACAAATGACCCAAAAACAGCCCTGAAATTCCAGCCTGAAATTTTTGGTCAACCCAAGTCAATGCATGAAGAAGAAGAGTTTCTCCTTTGTTGTACGAACCAACAAGGAGAGGAGAGAGAAAGATGTGTATTGAGGTGTGTCCAAATGAAGAAAATGCCTCTTCTATTTATACACAACGTTGAGGGTGAAAAGACATATGTGTTTGGCTTCATGAGCCTACATTAGACTTCTAGCTGGCCTTAAGAATTTGACCATAGAAGAAATAAATACATAAATCCATTTCTACTTGTCAGAATGAGATGATCTTTAGATCAATCTTGCACATCTCAGAAAGAGGAATCCAATAAAAATATCATCTCCATCATATGAGTTGTCCAAGGTGGAGTTTGGCCCTAGTTGCCAATTTTAACAGATTGCCACCTACTTGGGGTGTTGCAGGACTTAACAATTGGAAGGTAGCTCCCACTTTTGAAGAACTATGGACTACCTGCAATCAGAAAGAATTAAGGATCTCATTAGCTACCAATCTTGAAGGAGAATCAAATGCCTACATTGCTCAACATAAAGGAAAGAAATCGAAAGGACCAAGGAAAAAAGTTGACTTGTCTAAGGTAGAATGCTATCAATGTCATAAGAAGGGTCGCTATAGGAGTCAGTCCCTACAATCCAAGAAACAAGAAAAGAGAAAGAGATCAAGCCAACATTGCTGAAGAAGGAGACCCAAAGAAAGTCAAGCCTGAAGACTTTGACATTATGGACTTACACTACTAAGTCCTTTTCTTGTAGCTTTAGATATCTTCTTTTATATTTTTGATGTTTTAGAATTTATAGGTTTTTAACATATTTTGGAAAAGACACTTTTATTGTTTTTATAAGTTTGTAGGTATCCCTCAAGCTTTGGAGGGAGCCCCCAACAACTCCCAAAGATAAGTATCTCATTTTCTTTTAGTTTTTGGTTTCATGTACTCATTAAGTTTTGATTATATTAAATACTAATCACCATTCTCCCTCTATTGTCTTATGAAGACATCTACTATATCCTCAATGAGTATGTAAGGAAACCACCCAAGATAAGGTTTGTAATTGTCAAGAATCAAAGGTATGCCTTAAACTACAAAACATTCAATTCTTTATTGTAAATGTTTATTCATTTGACAATCCTTTACTAACATTGTTGTGTCTAGCTTTACTGAATCATATTGATTCTTGTTTTGGGTGATTCGTCACTTGATAAATCTACCCACCCCGCTCATATTCTTAACTGATTTGATAGAACCTTGTCAAGTTCTCTGGAAAACCCTAACCTAAGGGCACGCTAATGTGAATGTCTAAAACCCTAAACTGCTTAAGGATATTGTGAAATGCTATTTGAAGTTTTATTGATGATGTTATGTTTCGGATTTTGGTATGATCAGGGAAACCTAACTTAGGGTTGAATGATAAAGTCTAAAATCCCGAATCTTTGAAGTATTGGTAAGTTTTGGGTTTGCCATTTCCTACATTGAAAACCTAATTAATTAGGGTTTGGTGGAATGTATAAGCAAGACCCTTATAATGTCTTAGAAATGATTCCTTTGGTATGTGTGTGTTTATCTGATCAAACCCTAGTCTAATCAAGCTTGTTGTATGTCTAACTTCTATTGATTTTTGTGATGTTGGGTTTCACTAACACATGATATGAAATGCCTTTTCATGATGATGAAACCCTAGGTATATATAGATATGTCCTTTTGCTTGAATCCCTAGCTTGGTCTAGGTTAGTGTATGTCTAATGTATTAATATTGTTGAACATGTGATATGCTTATGCATGGTAATGAATTCCTAGATACATGTGTTGACCTAGTTATTGATGGTCATAAGTCTTAGGATTTGATATAAGTCCTTATATGAGATACTAGGATGATGATATTTGGAAATCTAGGGTTTTGCAGCTAAACCCTAGTAAGAATTTAAATTATCTAGTATGTGTGATATAACAATCTAAGACATATTTAATGATTGTTGAGATTGTGAAAATGAAATTCTAGGGTTTTGGAGTTGAAGCTTAGTAGAAGTAAAAATCTCTGATGTATGATGACAATATGATGACTTGAGATTTGTGTAAGATTGTTAAAATCTGAGTTTTTAGTTGGGATTGATATTTGATTGAAAAATATAGGGTTTGCAACTAACCCTAGTGGAAGTTGGTCATGTTAATAACTAAGCTGTGCTTGGTTTTGATTGATTCCTTTGTATGAAATCTAGGATTTGTATGAAAGCCTAGTGGAAAATCTAACATATGAATTTTGAAAGTTGTTAGATACCTTGTCGATCTATATTTGTCTGAATTGTTTCTAGGGTTTGCTATATGTTGCAGTAGGGTATGTTACACCTTTGAAAGAAATATTGAAACCCTAGATGGAATCAAAGTTGTTATGAAGTAGTCTAGGGTTTGTGACAAAGTCCCTAGCAAGATGTTGAATAGTATTTGTCTCTTGTTTGTAATTAAGTTTGGGTATCTGATATGTAAAAAGCTGAAATGCTTTTGTCATTCTAATATAGCTAACTTCATGCTTCTATAGATTTGGTTGTACTTGCTATCTAAGTTGTGCAGGTACACAATCTTCAATATGGTGAAGATGCTCGTTGATGTGATGAGCATGATGAGGATGATAATAACTCAGATGAAATGGTTAGAGGCCACGAAAGGTTCTCCGATGTCGAAAACAAGAAATTGATCTCCCTAAGGAAGCATGAATAGAAGAGATCTCCCTAATATTAAGAGAGAGTCTAGATAAAGATGCTCCTTGGTTGAGAGGGAGGACATAGCTTGGTTTTAATTGAAGAATGAATTTCGAAGGATATGTTGTTGCATGAGAAGTAGGAAAGGAAAGTATATGATTGAGGAATCTTCTGTCGGAGATTCGATTGATAGTCCTACTATGAAAAGTTGAGAAGCGACATCAAGACCCCGGAGGTTTATATTTGATTATGTACATATCAAAGTATATTATTGTTTGGGGTTGTGTTTGTACATGTGAATCTCTCGAAGGATTTGATAACATGCCGCTTGCCAATCAATTTGATTTGGAAAGATTGATCATCTTTGATCTGCTGGATCAAGGAGTTTTGAGGCTTTGTGAGTGAAGCATTGCCTGGGAGGACATCTGGCCAACACTTCGTGTTGATATTTAGGTCCCGAAGTTGGAAAAGGTGGTGTTGATCATCGAGCTCTGTTTTTGGATACACACATGGATTTTTGTGTTGGTGGTTAGCAAGTAAGCCTGATGGTACCTAGAGGGGCTGAAAGCTTGAGTCCATCTTATTCCCACTTGGATAGATTGCCCTAGTTAGGAATCTAGTCCATGGCATTGTGATGCCTAAATTGTTGAGAAACCAATGAATAGATTGCCCTGGTCAGAAATCTAGTCCATGGCATTGCGATGCCTAAAGTTCTTCATTATTCATATAGTTTGAGATCTTCCATTGTACTTGTAAATGATGAATACCTCCCTAGTTAAGAGGGAGTGTTGGAAAATGTAACTAGGTTTTGTCTTCATTAATGTATTCGAGTCATCCTATCATCTTGTAATGTACTTGTCAAAAGAATAAAGAAAAGATTTATTATTATTATTATTGTGACTTATTAAAGCATGGGTTTCATGCTTGGGCCACCATGTTTTAGGTCAAAGTCCCCATTGAGGACTACTAGGATTTATTCTGAGTCAATAAAGTCATTGTATTTTTTAAGAGACAAAGACACTTCTTAGGCTTTTGAATCATGTAAAAACATTGTATTGAGTCAAATATAATTTATGTATCCTCCACACCAAGTCGGCCTAGAAGTGATCAAGTTGGCCTAAGGACACTAATTCGACCTCACATGGAACCTACAAATACAAGCACATCAAATTCGTTTGGAACACATCCTCTCACAAGCAGTTCAATATCTCTTGTAGTTGGGAAAAGTGTGAAGTCTCTTGTCAGGAAGCCAAAGTAACTGCAAGTTTGGGGAAGCCTAAGGTGAAGGAAAAAATCGAAATTGTGGTGCCTCTCTCTCTGTTTCATGTCGTAAATTAGGAGATAGAATTCTTCCAAGTTTCACTAATGCCGGAAGCTGCTGCCTAGTCAAAGTTGTTGGAAAGGAGGTCAAAATTCTAAGAGGCTGACTTGGTATGGACTGGAAGGTTTGGTCTTTGTCTAGGGTGAAGAGTCTCAAAGAATACTATTGAAAGGAAGAATTTCTTGACTGGGTTTTCCCACCGAGGGGGGTTTTGCCCTGGCATAGTGCCTGTTGACCACTGGAGTGGCACCAAATGTTTATATGAAAACTCCAAGCCCAAGGGTGATCCAAAGGACACTTGTACCATCAAATATCATCAATCAACAGAGTTTTTTAACTCTACTTCTCTTTCCTCATCATTTTTCTTGTACCCAGATTCCACACCCTACAAAAAATTGTAAGAAAGCCCTCTATGGCTTGAAGAACAACACCCCCAGCTTAGTATGACAGGATTGATAACTATCTGATGAAGCTGAAATTCATTAGGAGTGAAGCCGATCCAAACCATTGCTTGAAGGTTGTGGATGATAGACCTCTCATACCGGCACCTTCTGAGGACGACCTCTTTCTAACAGGTGTAGACCCTCTCATTTGCAAAAGTAAGAGGGAGTGGATTCCAAATTTGGAATGGTAAACTGCAAGCCCATGACTACCTCAAGGATCTTAACTTTCAGAATTTATGTGGTAGTAATGCCGGACCAGATTTGGGAAATGCCTCTGAGTTTCATAAACTCATTCGCATTGATGTTCTTGGTGAACTTCTGTCCGAACATATGTTTTGCAGTTAGCCTGATAAGCTCATATATGGTTGAGCCTCACTGGATTGGTGCCAAGAATCTTTTGAGATATCTCCGGGGCACAATCTCTCATGGATTAAGATACACTGTTGGAAATATGAAGCTGCATGATTATTCGAATGTTGACTAGGTAGGCAGTGTGAAGGATCGCAAGAGCACTTCTAGGTGCTAGTTGTCTTTGGGTTTTGCCCGATATCTTGGATGAGCAAGAAGCAGAGGACGGTTGCTTTGAGCACCGCTAAGACCAAATACATAGCTACGAATATGATCTCGTTGGAAGCTCTTCAATGAGTTGTTTGTACACATAATGGATACCACCGTGATCTTCTGTGTCAACCAAGGGGGGGATTCGATTGTTGAGGAATCCTGTATTCTATGATTGCTCTAGCATATAGACATCAAATACTACCTTATTTAGGATATGGTACATCGATGGGCGAGAAGGCTCCATCGCATTGAGACTGATGTACAAGTCGCAGACACTCTGTCGAAGCCCTGGGGAAAGGTTAAATTTGTGACTTTCCCAAACGACTTGGAGTCATTGAGAGACCCTCTTATGAGGGTCCTGCATGATGCATGCATTGAGCTCTGGGAGCTCCGGGGCGCTTGGGGTACTTCTTGGAGCAACAAGCGGCCATAGGGCGACTCACCCTCCCCTAATGGTGTGTTGTGTACAGGGTGAATGGTTCATCCTTCTCCTATGATACCCCATGGCGACTTATGAACAAGATGAGTGGTTCTCCTGTCGAGGCATCCTACCCATGCAGTCTAGGACTCATGGGAAGTACCTCTCATCTAGCCAATGAGTAGGTAAATGGGGTTAAGGACCATAGTAGTACAATCAATGGACATCGTTGTATCTACCGTACTCCCTATGCTAAGATGACCTCCATTGATCTGGGACCAATGAATTTGATCTAGGATCACTATGAGTGGTTTGAGACACTCTCTTTTGATATTGATCTGGGATCAATGAAACTGACTTCAAGTCAGTAAAAGTGATATGACTCACTCTCTTGGAACTGATCTAGGATCAGTAAGAGTGATGTGACTCACTCTCTTGGAACTGATCTGGGATCAATAAGAGTGGTATGACACACTCTCTTCATATGGGACTGACATTGGGTTAATAGAGAATGGTATGAGACATTCTCGATCAATTCTTCTTCTTCATGGTTCAACAGTGCAGGGCACTAATGGCAGAGATAGTACAGTCTAGCAAATGGATCAACAGATGGAGTTCTCCCTAGTTGAGAGGGAATGTTAAATTGGGATGTTATACAGCATGAGGAGGATCCCTATACGTTGTTTAGAGGAGGCCTCTACAAGCCCTAGCTGTAGTCAAAACAAGTGCCTCAAGATAGTGTTCTAATATGCCCTAGACGCAGTCAAGGAGGAGGCCAAATAGAAGCCCTAAACACAGACAAAGAAGGGCTCCATCTTGCAGTCAGTGGATGTCTAATATGCACCTAAGGAGAGCCCTTATCAACCGATGAATAAGGCTCTAAATCCACAGGGAAAAGGGAACTCTATCTACTGTCATGAATGCCCTTATTCACAGTTATGGAGAAGCCATATCCGAAGCAAAGGGAGGGTTGATCAGCTATGGAATATAAGCTCTATATACAGTGTGAAGGTAGCCCTAATATGCTGTTAAGAGAGCTCCATTAGCAGTGTTGTGAAGACTCTTATTCGCTGCTCAAAGAGACCTAGTTGCAGTCACTTTAACCGCTGTCGTAATACCACATTGCTGTAGGTGACAACATGGCCTAATTGTAGACTATTTGGCCATGTTGGTGTAGACTTTGTAGCTCAGTGTTGCTGAACATAGTATGGTGCAACAATGGTTCATGGTGGACACATGAGGCAACAAGTACATGGTGCAAAAAACATGGTGCAGCAATGGTTCATGGTGGTTACAATGGGACAGCGACAGCAGCAAGCACGGTGCTGCAAACACAAATGGGATAGCAAGCAATCATAGGAGCAGCAATGACATGTGGCAGCAAAAGCACACTGGAACAACAATAGCAATGCTAAACAGTGGGACAGCAGCATGGTAAGTGGTACAGCAGGACATGGTGCTTGTTGGAGCTTGGTACTTGGGACAACAAGCTATGACATGGCATAGCAATGTTGAATAGTAGGACAACAACAAATGCAATCATGGTGGAGCATGGTAGATGGAACAGCAAGGACATGGTGCTTGCATGGGACTGCAAGCAATCACATGGTAATGAGGTCCAGCATAGTGATGATGAGTGCAGCACGATGCAGCATAGTGAGGTGCAGCATGATGACGAGGTGCAACACTATGATGGGTGATGGAGTCACTTGGGAGAATCAGTTGCAGCAGCATGTCTTCAATTGAGTTTAGCTACCTCATGTATCAACCTCTTAGAGATGATTTATGCTCTTATTTAAGATAAGTCAAAGTGTTGACTTCTGTTGTAAATGTACTCTCTCTCTGCTGAACTATTGAAGAACATATAAGAAGAATTGATCAAGGGTTTCCCCATATTGGGGTTTGTCCCTAGCTAGCGCCATATCTTGTGTCCTCTTGTCTTGGCTTGCCTTCTGTGATTTATGTTTATGTTCTATTTGCAATTTACTTTAATGTTAATGTGATTGCTAATCTGGAAAAGGTATTGAGCCAACTATGAAAATTGAAATAAATTGCTCTAAGCATAGAACATACCTAAAATCAACAATATCTCATTGTTGCTTGAAGCTACAAGCTTACACTTTACTTTGGGCATTTCATCCTTTACGTGCAAGAATTTCATATTCTTAACAAACTTTGATTCGTTTCCATTTACCTTGATAAATTGTTTCATGAGCACTTGAATACATGCTTCATTTTTATGTTACATTGTTATCTTGAATATTGGAACAATATATTGTCATTGTCTATTTGAAACAAATTTTACTTTCAAGCAAATTACTTGTATCATTATAATTCATTGATGAGACACATGCAACCCTTGTAAGCTAATTTTATTCCTCCAATTGAAGTTATAATTGCAACTTATGTTGAACACTATTTCATTTTCAAGCATTGCAAATCAATCTCTTTGAAGCATTTTCATGTAGCATTATTTTATTTTGGGGAAAAAACCTACATGCATTTCATCTAGGCATTTTAGTATAGGAAGGCCCCAAGCGTCATTAAAATTTTACCTCCAACATAAGTTGGTTGAAGTAGACATCTTAGGGATCCTCTACTCCTCTATTGACTTCTCACTATGAGATCCATATCTTTGGGCGAGGGTGAGGTTTGAGGATTGAAGAGTTAAATTGTAATCTTGTTGTAGAGATAATTAATGAAATTAACGAAGAGCATTTTCCATTACATTTACTTTACTTGTCTCTTGATGGTTTGAGTTTTCATATGCAAAGTCTATTCCAAAAGCAAGTGTTGTAATCCTTTCAAACAAGTGTTTTATTTTCGTGCTTCAAGTCTAATTGCATATTGGTGTCTTGGTTTAGCACTTCCTTTCTTTACATTTCCAAGTTAATTACTAATTTTTGGGATTTGGCAAGATATGTTTCACATGTTTTGATTTATTGTAATGTTCCTAAACGAGAAATTAAGTGATAACCAAAGCAGGCAAACAGTCTAGCAATAAAAAAATAAACGAAATACACATCAAGCACCCATGAAAACGCTAGAAACAAAGAACTACGGAGCCATTTTATTAAATCTTCAAGGGCAAATACGATGATAAATAGAACGGTGCACCTGGGCTTGTCTCTAAGGACAAGCGTGACAAAACCCATGTGGGAAAATGTTGATCTGAAGGTTCCCCAATTGTTGCACCAAAACTTATTTGTGCTGCCTAGAAACTACGTTGTCTACTGTAATCAAAGGGTTGGAATTACTGCTTCCCATGCTCAAAAAACTATAAGATTTTAGATTCCGGATCCTCAGCGAAAACCCACCAAAACCTAGGAAGGGTTGGGCCTAGTACCAACTTTTGAAATTCTACCCCCAAGGAGCCCAACCTTTGTTGCAACTATAAAACTCAGCCTACCTGAGTGAAGTCAGGAAACCTCCCAAAAACTACCCCAAATCACTGGGATGGGCCCACCTATGAATTTCTTTCCTTCCCAACTATGATTCTGGGTTGTAGCTCTTTCCCTCAAGACCCATATGTTGCCTAGACTAGCCCTCTACATTGTCCTCTAAGACTGGAATTCGAACTACCTTTTTGTTGCACTCTCTTGCTCCAAAACTCCTCCTGAGTGCTAACCCAATGATGACCTTCGAATCTCCCAGATTCTCTGACTAATGGTTGTCCCAAAGGAGCTCTCCCCTCAACTGCGTGTTCTCTATTTGTTGGCCCAAAAATATGCACTTATGGATAATGGTTGAATGGTCTGACTATAGATACCTCTTGGTGCTCCTCAAGATGCTATGGAACTGCCTTCCTAGGGTGGCACTCATAGTCCCCCTAAGGTAAGGTTGAATCTCCCACTTGAGAGATTCGTGGCTAAACAGTCAGTTGACCCGGCTAAGCAACTCGTGCAAACAATCAAGTGATTTTCGATATGCAAGAGTGAATGAATGCCCAAATGAGTAGTTCTTCCTCCTTATGGCTTTGTGGGCCTCCCTTTGCCTCATGTGGGCCCCTCCAACAGTAATATGAATTCCATCCAAGGCAATTCGAATTGCTTAGTATGCTTTCCCACGTGGGTGGCCCCCACCTTCCACTAGCAAAATAATCTGACCATATTTCTCCTAAGTCCCTAAGTCGAAACTGCCTAGGTCCTTTTCCTTAGCAAAATTGTACAAAATTGTGTAGAGACAAAGCCTGTTACAAATTCTTTTGGAAAGGGACATGACAGTCCTCCCCTCCCAAATGTTGCTTGCCCTCAAGCAACTTCAAAGTTGAGTACTCCAAAATGTGCTCACCCTCCCAGGTGGCATCCTCATCCAGCAAGTTCTTCCAACGTACCAAAAACTCCTTAATGGTCCTTCTCCTCAGCTTCATCTCCCACCTCTCCAAAACTAGGTGGCCCTCATCATCCAACGAGGGTAACTCTACGGTTGTCGTCACCTATTGTCCCAGCACCGTTTTAAGGCATGAGACATGGAATATGTTGTGAATCCTGCTCCCCGGAGGCAACTCCAGCTCGTAGGCCACCTCCCCAACTCGCCTAACTACCCTGTATGGCCCATAAAAATGGGGTTGTAGCTTCTCGGCCCCCTTTTGCTTTAATGTGGACTGCCTATACGGTTGTAACCAAAGGTACACCAAATACCCCTCCTTGAAATGTCTCTCGGTCTGGTGCCGATTTGCGTACACCTTTTGTTGGTTTTGTGCTATCACTAAGTTATCCTTGAGAGCCTTGAAGATGTCTTGATGTCTTGGCTCTCTTGGATCCAACCTTTGGCCTTTGGGGCCCAACTATCTCCAAAAACAATGTCAGCAAAAGATAATGCATCATAACCATACAAGGCACGGAAGGAGTCATACCAATGGACATGTGATGGGTGGTGTTGTAGCAATATTCGCCCAAATGCATCCACTGAATCCAAGCCCTCTTTGCCCAATCACGTAGTTCCTCAGCTACCCCTCCAGCCACTGACTAACTCGCTCGGTCTGGCCATTTGTCTGGGGGTGCTACCTCGTGCTAGCGGTGAGCTCGGTACCAACCAACCTGAATAGATCCTGCTAGAAGCCTCCCATGAACCTGCTATCCCTGTCACTCACAATGTTCTTAGGAAGCCCATGTAACCGGAAGACCTCCCTAAAGAATAGCTCAACAACTTATGAAGCTGAATATCTGGTAGGGGTGGCAAAAAAGTGGGTGTACTCTATCAACCGGTCGACCACTACATAAATCCATTCCTTGCCCTGTATTGTCGGGAGCCCCGTGATGAAATCCATCGAGATACTCTCCCATTTCCCCTCAGGGATGGAAAATGGTTGTAATAATCTTGTAGGATGAATCGACTCCCTTTTGTTTCTCTGACATGCCTCGCACTCCTGTACATGTTTCAGCACGTCCCCCTTGAGGCCCTTCCATGTGAAGCACACCCTGACTGCCATGTATGTTTTCCTAAACCCCTTGTGCCCTGACAATGGCGAGTCATGTGTTGCCTGGAGCACTCTCTCCCTCAACTGCAAGTTGGGAACCAGAAATATGCGCCCCTTATAGTAGATGACCTCATCCATCACCCGATAGCACTCATCTGTGTGGGTACCCTCCAGAATCTCGCATGCCCTCCTGTCCTTGGAATACTCCACCAATCGTTGGGCCTTCCAATCATGGCAGATGCTCATGAGTGATAGGCCTACGAGACTCCGAGATAGGGCATCAGCCACCACATTGTGTTTCCCCCACACATACTCTATGTCAAAGTCATAGGCCTGTTGCCTGTAGCTTGCTGACACATCTCTGTAGTCTGTCGTTGAGTCCCTGCTACCCCATGAAGTGACAAAGCTTGTTATGGCCAGCATCTCCTTGTCATATATAGAATATGACCTTTCATGGGGTAAGAGCTTCCGACTCTCGAAAGCAATCGAGTGCCCATCTTGAGATAGTACCTTTCTGACTCCCTCCCCGGATTCATCACACTCCACGGTGAAGGGCTAGGAGAAGTCCAGAAGTGCTAAAACTGGACAACTCCTCATCGCCACCTTGAGGCAGTCAAAAGCTGCCTATGCCCCATCTGTCCATGCGAAAGCCCCTCTCTTGGTCAAATTTGTGATGGGAGCTACCAACTACAAAAATCCATTGACAAACTTCCAGTAATATGTGTAGATGCCCAAGAAGCCCCTCAACGATGTCACATCTTTGGGTACTGGCCAATCATGGATAGCTCGTATCTTCTCCTCATGGACCTTCACCCCATCTACACCAATGATATGCCCCAAGTAGAGCATCTCAGTCAGGCCAAACTCAAACTTGGATAGCTTCGCATAGAACTATTGCTCCTCCAAAAAACGCAGCAACTCCTCCAAATGATGGAGATGCTCCTCCCAAGTCCTGTTGTAAATCAAGATGTCGTCGAAGAAAACCAACACAAGCCTCCTCAACTGCCTCCAGAACACATGGTTCATATATGACTGAAAAGTAGTCAGGGCGTTGGTCAACCCAAATGGCATGACCAGGAACTCGAAGTGCCCATAATGGCCCCAAAAAGTTGTCTTGGAGATGTCCTGATCCCTCACCCTGATGTGGTGGTACCCCGAACGTAGATTTATCTTAGAGAAGTACTTGGCTCCTCTAAGCTCATACATCGACTCGTCGATGTAGGGAATGGGGTACCGGTTCTTTAGTGTCTTCCTGTTGAGGACCTGGTAGTCAATGCACATGCACAAGGTTCCATCCTTCTTCACCAACACTACTGAAGAAGCAAAAGGACTGGAACTTGGCTTGGTATGGCCCAATGCCAACAATGCTTTGATGGCCCTCTCAATCTCGTCCTTATAGGCCTTAGGATGCCTATAAGGGGTAATAATCACTGCCTGCACACCTGGCTCCACCTCGATGGTGTGCTCGAATCCCCTATCTGGTGGTTGCCCTGGTGGAATATCCCCAAACACCACCGAGTACATGTCCAATAAGGCTTGTATGTCTGGAGATGGTGGCTAGGCTCGCCCTTCAACCTCTGAAACCCTTAGCTCCACTACCCATGCTATTTCCCCATGTCGTAGATCTGCCTCCATCCCATGTGCTGAGACTGTCTGTGGTGGATATAAATGCATGCCTTTAAGGACCACCGATTTTCCCTCCGGTCCGGTGAACTCCATCTCCAATCTCTTCCAATCAGTAGTGACTCGCCCAAGGGAGTACAACCACTGGACACCCATCACCACGTTGTCGTCTGGCACATTGACCACAAAGAAATGGTTCATCATAGAGTAGTTTCACATAACTACTATCAAAGCGGCCACATACCAAGTGCACTACATGGTAAGGTCACCTAGTACCAAGACTAAAAAGCCCTCAAACTCAGTCGTGGTGAGGCCCCTCCTCTGAACCAACTAGGCATCTATGAAGTTGTGGGTAGCCCCATTGTCAACTAAGACCGACACCCGTTGTCCCTATATAGTGCCTCTGATCCTCAATATCAAGAATTTGGGGACCCCACATAAAGAAGCAAGGACTCCCCCGAATGGGGCAAAGGATGCCCCTCCCTGTGGAGGTGGTGGTGGTGGTCCCCTATCTATCGGACTCTCATCGTCTCCGATACCACACTCCTACTCCACCTCATCCTCCTAGTCACTGTCTGAAAGACATCAATATAATGTGCTTTGCCAGCAATGCATCGATGGCCTAGTGCCCAAAGCTCCCAGCAAGTGAAGCACAACTTCCTCCTCCTAAGGTCCTTCCATGTCTCATCATCCAGTTGCCCCCGTCCTTGGGTGGTTCTCTGAGGTGGGGGTCTAGTGTCATGCCCCTTCTAGGGAAAAGGGGTCAATGAAGGAAAAGGTGCTAATGTCTTGGGGATGGCCCCCTGCAAATCTCTGGTGCACATAACTGCTTCCTGCAGCGTGGAGGGTCTTCATGACTTCACCAGTCCATGCAAGGGCTCAAGTAAACCCTCTATGAAGCTGTATACCCTCCGAGCATTTGATAGGTCCGACACCATCACTGAAACTCACGGAAACTCTGAGATGTACTGCTCTAGGTTGCCTTTTTGGCGAAGTTGGGTTAGCTCCCTGAAATGAGCCTCTGGATCCCTCTGGTCAAAGCGTTTCACCACCCTCCTGGTGAAATCCTCATATGAAGCCACATTGGCATGCCCCAGGGCGGCCAAACCATGAAACCACCAGTCGTGAGCTTCCCCCTCCATGTGCAACGTGGCCATCTTGATGGCTTCCAACTCTGTCATCCAGTTGAGCTGGAAATATGTGTCCATCTTCTCAACCCAGGCCCGAGCACTGCACTTGGCAGTGCCATCAAATGTAGCGAAGTACATCCTCCCTATGGTCCTCTGCAGCTCATAGCTCTGCATACCATATCCTCCATAACCCTTGCTCTTCTCATTCTGCTTTATCTTGCAAAAATCTCTGTAAGAGAGTGCTTCCCTGAAGTCTGCAACTATAGACTGCCATTCTCTAAAGTGTTCTCCCATTTGTGAAAGGTCTTCAATCCCTGCTGGTTCAATCTGTGCCACAAGCACGAAAGAGGGCAATGTGACTCGAGTTGGCCCACTGGCTGATGGGGGTTGTGTTGCAGGTGAAGGGTGATTGAATCGCTGAGAGGCTCTAGAAGTTTCCCCAAATAAGAATCCCCCAGGGGTGGTTCTCTCCCAGTTCTGCATTTTAATCTCCTCTAACATCTCTTTCTGCCCCTTTGCTAAATCATTCAAAGCCTTCAAGAGGTTGTCAAAAGCCATCTCCTCCCTGCTCTTGGGCTCTACCATATCTTCCTTTGCTACCACCTCCTTTCCCCTGTTCTCCATGTCTAGAGAGATTTCCATCTCTCTTTCTCTACTCTGGTACCTCTACCTCCCAATGTTGCACGAAGCGGGAGCGAAGCGGAAGCGCGGAGCGCGGAAGCGTCATTTTCCAAAAATCTAGGAAGCGAAGCG